>CM055094.1:7020242-7167142 GCA_029204225.1 Diphasiastrum complanatum | reverse complement strand
GGGCCAGGTAGATAGCGGGTGGCTAGGCGGTTGGGGGTGCAGGGATCTCAACGCGTGGCCCGCACATGTGCATGTGGCGAGTGGGCCAGGTTTTTCTACAGTCCTCATTTAATAGATTGTAGTGTGCAAGATTGTGAGCTCATGATTCCCAGAATGGGACATCGGAAAAAGTCCCCATTGAGCTCAAGCTAATTCCGCAATGCAATGTGGATTGAGTTAAGTTGTTCTTGAATAAGACCCAAGCACATGGTGTGAGTTTAATTTCAAGGCTACATACGAGAACAAAAGAAACTTGTCTCAAAATGCTTCAAAGATTTTGTGGCTTTTGTGACATTGCAAAAGAAAAGGAACAAAAAACACATTAACTTATAGATTTTGTGACTTCTGAGATATTGGATAAGGGAAAAAAAATAGTCACAACTAATAAGATTTTGCAACGTTTGCAACAATCTCAATCTTTCCCACTTGAAGAAACGTCCTCATGACTTTTGCGATAGCACATGTTTTGCAATTATAGCATTGATTTTGTGATTTCTCACTAATATGTGACTTTTACAACCATGATTTGGCTTTCTTCCAGGTGGGCATCAAGAAACGCCTACTAACATGCCTATCTTGTCAGACTAGTCAATAAATAATCAAGAGGACTTCAAAGCATATACTTTAAAGGCTAATTGCCCCTAAAGTATTGTAGTTGGATCCATCAAGCTATACCAGATACGAGTTTACTTTCTCAATAACCATTTCATAATTCTCAATTAGTCATCATTGGTTCTTTCTTTGTCTGTGATTGCTTTCAAACCAAACTGGGATATATAATTGTTAGTATCCTCCGAAGTTGGTCCTTTAAATAAGTCATATTCAATATATGAGAAAGAGTAAAGCTAAAATCCTCCTCTTTATACTCACTTTTGTCTTGTGCTTCTCCATAGAGCACTTTTCATAAGCTCCCTTCTTCTATTTTAGTTTCTTCTTATTGACATGGTGTTGGTCTATTGTGCTCGCCCAACAATGTGCCAATCTTCAATTTCTATGATTTCACCAGTTGATAGTACTAAGGATATTTCTCTTGGCATGGACCTCATTTATTTTCCATGGTTTTGTTAGTTTTTTCTCATCTCTTAACTACATTCAAATACTGATGATTTTCAAGACCCATTGAACTGTGATTTGTGTCAATTTTTTCATTGTGCTTGCAACTTAATTTTTTGTTGATCATTGGTCATTGCCTCATAGTTCAACCTTTTTTGTTCATAGGCCTCTTTGTTAAATGAGTTGTCTTTTATTTTAAATCACTCTTTTTGCTTTCTATCCTCATGATGCAATGTTTCAAAAATGGTCCTTAGAAAGAGCACCCCATGATTTATGACAAGCTCATCAAGGAGGGTCTTGCAATATTTCATACATTCTATTACATTCATAAGAAGTACATTACATCAGTGGAGACTAAAACTTGAAAAAGGCCATGCCAACAGTGAATTAAAACATGACAATCAACTAATGCAACTGAAGATTTTAGCTCTCACCCGTATTTAACCAAATACAATACACATAAGATCATTGACAAATTCTCAACCCCAATTCCACCACAACTCCTATATTTGCATTAATTTTCATAACTAACCATAACAATCACTATAATAACATCCAACTATGTAAAATTTCTCTCTCATGTCCTACTCATGGTCCACATTCCTATAAAATAAATCAAGGCCCTTTCTGGCCTCTCCCAACTTTGTCTATCACCATATCTATATCATCACAAGTTTGTTAATCCGTCTTTTTATCACAGCCAATTGTCTCAGAAATGTTTACAAAGGCTTGTACCACTCTTCACATCATATCAATTGCAAGCAACTTCAATGCCTAACCCTCTGCATCATATCCGGTTCCACGATGACTATTGGTGCTAGATCAGAAAATTATATGTTCCAATGAGATATTTCGATCTTAGTAATTCTAGGTGAAAGATGGATAGAGATTAATTTTCTAATTCATATGGTATATTCCAATCAAAATGATTTTAATATGTCCTATGTTCAAAGGAGATAGGGGTTGATTGCTTGACAACAAAAATGATTCAATAATGTCAACTTTAAACTGATTTTTCAAATGCAACCTCATGGCAAGTCAAGAATACTACATAAGAATTGTCTTTTTCAACAATATTAATACTACCTTCGTTTAATGCAATTTCCTTTGACACCTCACTCGATTTAAACATTGGATACCAAAATATTTCCAATATATACACATGAAAGATATAAGTCAAAATATGATGGCAGACATGAGCTATTGAATTAGTTCTCGAAGGAAATGATTCTCTTGAGGTAAGTTCAGACAAATAAGTTCAAAAGCTTATATGTTTGAAACTACATTCTATTTTCATATCATTCTTTAGAACTTTAGCCATCAAAAAGTTCTTCGGACTTGGACTATTTATATCTCAATGAATCATTTGCAAACCATATTTTTAATATTTGAGGAGTAACAAAAATGAGATTCCTAGAATAAGTATTTCTCATAAGGACTGATTTGGGCCAAATTGATGTAGATAATATTATTACACTTGTGTGGAGTTTGTTCCCATGTGTGAAGGATAGGCATAGATTGTACATAATATCAAGAGCCATTAAGAAAAATAGGCACGTTTTTCAGGTTAGAATGGATTTTCCTAGATTTTAGCTTTTTTCAAGAGTTGCAACATGATTGGATGGCCATGGATTTGTATGAGACCTTAGGAGATGCCAAAGGACAAGTGCACATGTGAAATAGGTCATGTCAATCCAAACCTCAAGCGTTTTTACATAGTCCAATTTGGAGCTCAATTGGTAACAACAATTTGAAGAGATTTTGAGGATTTTGCATCAAGCTCTCTCTCTCTCTCTCTCTCTCTCTCTCTCTCTCTCTCTCTCTCTCTCTCTCTCTCTCTCTCTCTCTCTCTCTCTCTCTCTCTCTCTCTCTCTCTCTCTCTCTCTCTCTCTCTCTCTCTCTCTCTCTCTCTCTCTCTCTCTCTCTCTCTCTCTCTCTCTCTCTCTCTCTCTCTCTCTCTCTCTCTCTCTCTCTCTCTCTCTCTCTCTCTCTCTCTCTCTCTCTCTCTCTCTCTCTCTCTCTCTCTCTCTCATTGTGTCAATTCTAGGTGCTAGTCTTGATGGAGATGCTGATAGTAATTGTTAGTCATAAACCACCATCAAGCAAGCTCGTATCTTCGATAAGCCATGGTGTCTCATACCACCATACCTTCTCCTCAACCTTTACCTACTCATCCAAAGGCCTAGATAATTGTCCTAACTTGACCACTAGTGGAAGAGCTCTTCATTCTCTAGGAGAGAATGAATGACAAGCTCATGGAGATCCACCTCTATATACATAGCCTAGGTGGGGTCATCTCCGACCATAGGAGCCATGCATGACCAATGACATGTGTTAGTTGTGCACACTTACGTGGGTCCATAACAAAGGGTTATCACATGCCAATAGGACATTGACACATGGCACCCAAAAGACCTATACCTCCGGACCAGCCAACAATGCAGACGGGGAGGTCAAGCTTCTTGTCTAAATAATTGAGATCAAGGACTAAGGACTGTCTAAACATGAACCATACAAATGTATGATTCAAGTGACATAACTTATAGTGACAAAGTAACATTTTATTGACTAGAATAGAAGAATTTAAGTCTTTACTTATGTCAGTATAACAATGATTAATCAGTCTATATAAGTATCCAAGCCTCTTTCTTATCTTATTGACAATTCTACATTGAAAATTCAAATTCAAATTCTACCCTATGACATAAATCAATGATTTTTTTTACTGATAATAGATTTGTTGACAGGTTAGGTACATACAAAACATTTGATAGTAACTTGAATTGATCATGCTAGAAGTTTAATCTTACAATGGCTTCTTTTTTTATAGTGAGTGTACTATCATTGCCAAGATGAAAGAATTTTTGTATACTGTAAGGCATATAGGATTCGAAATGTTCGAGATGGCTGGTCATATATTGAGTAGCTCTAGAATCGATAAACCAAGCATTATCAACTTGAGCTTTTTGATCTCTGATCATAAACATTCCTTCATCCATGGCTTGAATTGGGCATTGAGATGTCACTATAACTACATTTGCCTTTTGATCTGACTACTTGTTGTTGGTGTTCTTCATTTCAATATCCTACAATCTTGAATCTCATGATTGGCTAAAAGCATGGTTGGGTGATACAACATGGAATGTCAAGGACACTGTCTTTCTTGGGTATAAATATATTTATGTTTTTTATTGGAGGAGAGAGAGTAGGCCCATCACTTACCTCCCAATACTCCAAGAGAGTAGGCCCATCATTTCATCCTTTCAGTATCAGGGAATTAATTTTCTGTTGTTAGCATTACTACATCTTAGCGTCATCAATACAATCGACAGACTAAGTTCCAGATGAATTCTCAAAGTAAAGTCGGTCTTATCACAGAAAGCTGAATGGATCCAATTATCATTTGTGGAAATTCAAGATGAAGACCTTGTTAATCGCCAACAAATTATGGGATGTTGTTATAGGTACAGAAGTAAAACCTGAAGACAACGACTCAAGTGTAAATCAAAGGATGGTAAAGCTTTTGTGCTTATTATCCTCAATATATCAGATACACAAATTGGACACATAGCTAAAGCTAAAACGTCAAGAGATGTTTGGGACATCTTGAGCTCACTATATGACGTGAGGGACGTAACTACCAAGTTACATCTACGAAGGAAATTCTTCGCATTCAAGATGTCTATTTGTGATTCTCTTCATAATCACATTGACCAGTCTAAGAGTCTCTTGCAACAAATGGTTGTTGTCAGATCAGTCATAGACGATCAAGATGCAATCATGACATTGCGATCAAGCTTGCCCTCTACATATGAGAATTGGGTGATGATCATATCGACACACTCAAACTTAACTCTTACTAGAGTTATCACTATGTTGCTGCAAGAAGATAATAGACAAGACACTTTGTCTACTTCCTTCTCTCAAGCTCTATATGTCAATAAAGGCTCTAAGCGACAGAAGCAGAAAAACTCCAAGAAGGCTACAACGAATCAGAAATAGACTCAAAGTCAAGCACAATCATTAGATCCACAATTGAAGAAAAAGATGTCTTGCAGGTATTGCAAAGCACAATAACCATGAGATCAAGGATTGTTGCATTCTCCAAGCGAAGAATGTAGCCAAGCAACCTGATCAACAAGCAAACAAAGTCTCATCATCTCCCCAGGTCGAAGTGGACGAAGGTGCAATCATGGTCAAAGATCAAAGCGCATTTTTGGATGATTCATGGTTTCTGGATTCTGGAGCAATTCAACAAATGACCAATCAACATGAGATCTTCAACTCCTACACTCCTTACAACAAGAAGAAATTTGTTTATCTTGGTGACAACAATACTCACACTATTGAAGGTGAAGGTACTGTAAGATTGCGATTCCAGCATGATCAATTCAAATTACTATCAAAAGTCTTATATGTTCCTAAACTATCTACAAGTCTGTAATCAGTAAGTAGAATTATAGATTTAGGTCATAAGGTAGAATTTGAATCTGATCAATAAATAATCATTGATAGGAGTGATAAGATCCTTGCACTCGACAAGAGGCAGAGTTACTTATATAGATTGGCACACTGTTATTTTGAGTCTAGTCAAGCCTTGAAAACCTCTGTTCTAATCAATAAAGCATTACTATGGCATCATTGCTTAGGACACTTGAATCATGCATTTGTTATGAACATGTCCAGACAATCTATGGTTCTTGATCTCGACTATCCTTCTGGTAAGGTCGATCTCCTTGTCTATCATAGTTGTATTTCTGGATAGCAGGCTAGGATTCCTTTTAGATCAAACCATATGCATGCAACAAAAGATCTGTTAGATGTTGTTTACACAGATATATGTGGACCTTTGCAAACTCCTTCATTATTGAATGCAAAGTATTTCATCACTTTCATTGACGAATTCTCCAGAAGAACAGCTGTTTATTTCATTAAATAGAAATAAGAGGCTTTTCTCAAATTCAAACAATTCAAAGAGCATTCTGAGAATCAAACTAGCAAACGAATCAAAGCACTGAGTTCAAATAACGGGGAAGAATACATCTCCACTGAATAGGGGCAACCACCATGAGGAATAGAGGTTCTTTTCCATCTCTTACAAGCTCAGGTCACTATGCCCTTCTACAAAACCATAAAGTTTTCCAAGCCTCTAAGGAATGCCATATTGCAAAGCTCCCAACAACCTAATCTCGTTTTGTATTTAGGTCTATATCCACCAAATCCGACTTGTTCTAGACCCTTATCCAATGTCCCTAAAGCCCTTTTTGGCGGTTCACTTTGGACAGGGGTTTTGAGCTCCCCACCTGCCCATTTTATATCTAGTCTGTTTCTACAGGTTTTCATCAATGTTTCCACTAGCTAGAATAGAAACTAGGACAAATCGACACCGTTTGGTAAAATTGGACTAATGGACGAAAATCTGCAAAACATTTTCAAATGCCCTAAATATGTTATTTCTGGCTCGGAGACCTTTTTTGAAAAACTGACATCGGAACATCTGGTCTATATCAGATTCATGAACCTATGTCCACCCCCTATCCCGTATTCCAATCGATATCCACCGAATCTAACTCGTTCTAGGAACCGATCCTTATCCTTGTCCCTGAAGCCCTTTCCGGGGGTCCACTTGTCCCCGATTTGCTCCTACAGGTTTCTCTCGACATTGTCCATGGGCCAAAATAGAAACCAAGAAATGAGCATGATTGGATTCATTCAATCTATATCGGGTTCACAAACTTGTGTCCACCCCACATCCCGTATTTCGGTCGATATCCACTGAATCTGACTCGTTTCAGGAACCGACCCTTACCCTTGTCCATGAAGCCCTTTCTGGGGATTCACCTACCCCCATTTTGTTTCTACAGGTTTTCCTCAACATTGCCCATGGACCATAGCCACTCCTCACAAGCTCTCAAAGATGGCACATCAAAAGTTAATTGTATTACAATTGAAAACTATACATATACCAAAAGCCCTAACATGCATGGGCTCGATAAGTGTCAACATACTAAAATAGACACCTGTCAAACTAATAGGCCCAGCATGGGCTAAAATATTGACAAACTCAGGACATGCCCCTGAGTATAGCAAATGACATCAAAAATATATTGTACATGCTAATTTTTCCTAAGTGTGGCTACTCGGCTAACCCAAGTAGCCGACTACAGGACATGTACCCGACTGGTAAATCAATGATGGGTCACCACGTCCCAGTCACAACTGAATACAGTAAGCCTAATTAACTATATACTAATTATAGTAGATCACATTTGAAGCTTACATAAAATACAAATAAGATTGACTCTGATTTCTAACTCTCTCCCTTAAGCTCAAATGTGAGAAGAGTGAAAAGCAATAATTTGTAGCAACGACTAGAGTATCCAAAAGATGTTATGCATATCCATGTTATCTTGTGCTTGACTCACACTCAAGAACACCAACAAACCACCAGGTTTGATGCACAAAGTATTGTGCAAACACAATGCTCATACAAAGAGTCTATTGTACTCTCGACCATGTACTCTCGATCAAATGACTTGTCTCCAATCCGACTTGAGCACAAGTGGACCTAATGAGCGACATGGCTCAACTTGAAAAAATTCCACTGCCACCATGAGACTTACATCCTCCATCTAGCTAGGTTGACATCCTATCAGACACTTACAAATATAGACCTATAAAGCTGACATAAATGAGCGACTAAGGCTCAACCTGATCAAATCCTACTACCACCATAAGACTATACCCTCACCAGATAGACAACTAATAGACATAATGACAAGTCAATGAGAATATCAAATGACTACTTTGTTTCTGACGTAGCAAATGCATAAACAAATATAACTCCAACTCAAATCTAAACCCCTATGACAAGGTAACATGCAAGTCCTCACACACTCATGCAAACCAACACAAATGATAAAGCATCAAATACATTACCAAGGCTTGCCCATAAGTGGTATCATGTCATATCAGCACCTATCCCACCTGTAGATCCGCTGCTACACCACTGGTCTCTAAATCAGATCCTTAATAATGGCCCCACACCTATAACCAAGATGCTCTCACGTCCAAGCATATCCAATAGATGTCATCATACATCATCCAAGATCAACCATCTCGAACCAATGAGAACTCTAAGCCTCATCCATGATGTATCGCTCAAACAAAGTACTACTACAAGCCACTTTGCCCTGACATCTTGTTTAGTAAAACTTGAAAGGTGATCCTCCATTCCCCATGCTCCAAGCACAAGAGTCTACTAAGGACTCAATGAATGAATCTACACAAACCTCACCATAGGCTATATCTGGATAGCTCGCCCATCTCATAGGCCTCCCACCAGGGAGCCTATCTCACCACTACATCTATCATAGCATCCAAGCCAAAGCAAATGCAAACTAGATCCGACCATTGTGATGACCAACTCACCCATGATCCATAGCATATCATGTAGGATAGCTCGAACAGAACCCTATGTTAGATTTATCTCCTCTACTCTCCTAACTCCCATGTTAATCTAGTCCCATTTATATTGTTGTAGTTTTACATGTATTTTTGCATAGTCTATGTCATGTGCCAAATCTAAGCAAATAGCAATCACAATAGAAGTAAAACTAAAAGCAAGAAAAGAACAAGACAATAAAGATAGCATGTCCATAGAAAGCTAGAAACATGGAGGTCACCATAGAATTACATTAGTAATGGAAAGAAGAGTACAAGCTATGAACATGAGCTTGATTCATGTGGATAGGGCACATGAGACCTAGCAAAGGAGGTCCTCATAGTTCCATTCACAAGGAGGAAGCAAAAAGCTCTCACTTGCAAATGAGCCAAAAGATCCCAAAATTGATGTCTCTTGCCTAGTTATAGACAATGCTCTCACTTAACTTAGCTTAACTACCTTGAGAGATAGTTAGCCCTTGTTAAGTATTATTTAAACTACATTGGGCCCTTATTGGCCTATTATCCTTATTAATTACTTTGAAGGGCCTAAAGAGAGAACCGCCTTGTTCTTAAGGCTAATAGCTCCTTTTGGGCCTACAAAGCTTACATTGGATATTATCTTGCATGCATAAGCATGGATGTACTAAAAGTACATGACACTCCCCCTACTTGAACATTTTTGTCCTAAAAAATGAAGACTCTTGTCTGATCAACTTGATCACCTTAGTTAAGTAGTCATGATTGAGGATGTGCCATCCAAAACATCATTGCCTCATTACAGATCTAAAGATGTTGAATTGAATTCATTTTTTCTAGTTTCAGCCTGTAATCCTTGTTCCATGAAGGAAAAATGATGGTCAAAGAAGAGGTTGATGAAGCACCATATTGCTTGTTGGCAACCAATCTGCATGGAATGGACAGAGTGTATCATCATCTTCATCTTCAGAAGTTTCTTCACTTTCTTGTACCTGTTTCGGTTGTCGATCCACTGATGCTTTATTGTGAAGGTTCAATTTTTGTATCCGCATCTTCACTTATGCCAACCATGTAAATAGTTCTTCCTTCCTTTTAGCTTCCAAGTGAAGCTTGTGTTCTTGTTGCTCGTAGTATTATATCCTTTAATTGAAACCCAAGCTGTAGAAAAGTAGTTTGTATATAGTTTTCTACAATGCTCCGATATTGAGGTTGTGGTTGTCCCTATCACTGAGAAGCGTCGGGTCATAGATGATTTAAAGAGATGATTCCCTAATTCCCTTGAGCACACCTTCAAAGATAAAGTGATGATAGATAAGATGTGCATGCTCATGTTGATGAAGGCCAAGTTGGATCTACATTATCCAACAATTAGAGATGTACCAAAGGTGCACATTGAGGCAATTCGTCAAGCATTGTTGGTACTACTCTAATTTTATTTGAATCTCATATAGATCATGTGTGTGTGTGTGTGTGTGTGTGTGAGTTTCAAGTAAAAGAGAGGGTGTGTGTGTGTGTGTGTGTGTGTGTGTGTGTGAGAGAGAGAGAGAGAGAGAGAGAGAGAGAGAGAGATAGCTTGATGAGTTTTATTTCATATCACAGGCAGAATATGATTGCCAGTTTTCATCACAGTACTTCAAGGACAAATTGTCGTCCAGTTTTTGTTCATTGAGACAGAGACTCAAGAACAACATTGATAAACTAGAGGCAAAAAATTTAATGCCAAAATGTCTAAGTGGATGGAAAAGGAGAGACGCCAGCTTCTACGTCAATATTTAAAAAGCAAAACTAACCCAAGTTGTATTCCACTTTTTTGTTTTATCTATGTATTTTAAAACCAAAATTTGACTTGAATGCTTGGTCATCTCTAGTTAGTGCATAATTTATTTATCTTACTACTGACTTATTATTCATTTGCTTGATGTGTGTACAATAATTTGCTTAGAAATTGAGTCAACAAAACAAAATCAACAGATCAAAACAGCAAAAGATGTCGAATGTTGGTCGAGCTGGATATGCGGGCATCAATATGAGACTGGTATGTGTGTATACAACAAAACTTGCATTTGTATCTCCAATATGCGAAACCTCTTTTTTCATGATGTCATTTATTTTTGTCTATTGTTGAGTGCCAAATTTCAAACACAAGAAAAGAATAGGGCTCCAACAGTTGTCGAGATCTATGTGGATGCTCATACTAGTAAAGGTTTTGGCAAACTAAAAACAGGCGAGTTGGATCCTGACCTATGGTTGAGACTTTGAAGGTAACACCCAACATGAGATATATTAACATATATTTTTTGCAATTATGGTTTAAATGCAATTAATTTTATAGAATGTAATGATGAACATGTATATGATTTTGCATGTATTTGATTAGCTATGTTTTTTTTTTTGTGTAGAACGAAAATTTTAATTAATTATATGTCAAGAACAAACCCCGACGACAAACTAATGAAGATTTTAGAAGAAAATAGTTGGGGACGAAAGAGAGTAAGAGGCCTAAGTGTCTATAGAAAAGAGATGCAGTATTCTTCCCAAGTAGATGAAATGAGGAAGGAGATAGAAAGACAAAGTGAAGAAATGGAAGAACTCTAAAAGACTGTACAAATGTAGATGAAGATGATTAAAAGCTTATCCCAGGTTAGTTCGCTTTCTCATTTCTTCTTTCTCTTTCTCCATCTCTTTCTTTTGAAACTTGGTACGGTCCTAGCTATCTATATAAAGAGAGGGAGAGGGAGAGAGACAAAGAGAGAGAAAGAGAAAATGAGAAAGAGAGAGAGAATGAGATATATTCCTTATTTCAGTTTTGATCATGCTTGTTGTAGAGGAGGATCCAATGCTACAACAGTTGGGTTCAGCTCAGCCTCTATCTACAGTTAAAGAGATTTAACCTCACTTCTTTCTAAGAGTCTAATTATTACACATGTACTTTGAGACACAAGACAATACATGGGATGTCATACTCTAAATTGTGAAAGCCTTATAAAAAGTATGGACCTCATAAAGAGATAGAGATAAGTTTTCTAACAATTTCAAAAAAAATTTCGTATGTCATGTAGCGTGCAACTATAGAGAAGAATTCGACGTCACGACAGTCATGTTTAGCTCAGCCATTATCTGAGGTAAAGAACTTGCTATTGATGTTTAGGGTTTAGGGTTGGTGATATTTTTTGCAATTTTAGCCAACAAATTGTAGGTATTTATTCGTAATTTTTTTGGCAAAATTTGCCAAAATAATTGCGTAAATTCATTTCTGCATTTTTTTTTCAAAATAGTGTAAAAAAATTGCGAAAAATAAACTCGCAATTTATATTCTATTGCGAATTTATTTTCCACAAATTTTCTACACTATTTTGAAAAAATTTACGAAAATGAATTTTCGCAATATTTTTTACAATTTTTGCACAAAAAATTGTGGAAAAATATCCACAAAGTTTGCCACAACAATTGTGGAAATGAATTTTTGCAATTTTTGTCTAAAAAATCTGGCAATTATTATGCCAAAAATGGAGTCCGCAATTATTATGTCAAAAAATTGCGGGTGGGTTTTTGCAATTGTTTTATTGTTAATTTAGCCATAAAAATTGCAGAAAATTAGCCAAAAAAATTGCAGGACCGAATTTGCGGATTTGTCAAAAAAATTTGCGAAATCCGTTTTCGCAATTTTTTTGGCAAAAAATGACAAAAATTACAGAAATTTTCGCAATTTTTGCCATTTTTTCCGCAATTTTTGTCACCTTTTTTTGTAGTGAACCCTCCAGTCTCTGAACATATTCCTATCAAATGCCTCATGACAGAGCTCTCTCATGTAAGCTAGGGCCTCCTTCCCCTTAACATCCTCAACTATAACCCCTGACATATCAATGTCATAGTATAATATCAGATCGGCTCTAGTAAGTGGGGCGTTGTAACCAGGTTGTGGTGCGTTACGCACGGGTTAGTCATCTCTATATCTAGGCTCCTCAAAATCATCGTCACCTCCACAAGCAAAAAAACAACCACCTAAATGACTCTTACGTGGTGCTGACCTAGCAACGCGAGGTGTGGAGGTCTGAGGAGTAGACCTATGTGGTGAGGGCCTCTATGATGGTATGGCTGAGGGCCTCTGTGATGGTACATGTGAATGTGCACTAGTAGGGGGCCTCTGAGGACTACCTTATTGTGAGGCCGCTAGAGAGTTTAACATGGACCTATACTGCTGGAGAACAACATCCATTTGTTCTCTTTGCCTAGCAGATGCACTACTTAACCAGTTCATACACTCTTCATGAGACGGAGACCCAAGAGATGGAGGGGTCAGACATCTACATATTAAAAATGAACTACGATTAAGATAACAATGATGAACATAAAACATAAAATTAACTATAACTACAAACCTAAACATAAACTTTATTCTCTTTTTATTCAATTTCTCTCTGATAATCTTTACCTCTGTTCCACTGTTTCTAAATCTTTAATTTAAATCTTTTACCCTAAATCTTTTATATCATGTCCTCATGTATACCCTTTCTATAAATCCTTTAATCTAAACTCTAAAGACTAAAGCCCTTTTCAACTGTCTTACTTGTTTTCATGATTTTAAAATGTTTGTCTTTATCAAACTGTAGCATATGCCCTTCACATTATTTTAGAAAGTTTCAATTGAAATAAAATACCCACAAACAAACCAACAAGATTTTAATAAAACAAAACAACAATATTTCAACAAAACAAAGAAACAAGATTCACAATAAACAATGCTCACCTTGTCTCCAAAAACTTTGTTTCAAAAGCTTTACCCCAAGAAACTTTACTCCAAATTGAGGATACTATGATAAAAGTGAGAAAAAAGAGTGTCAATGAGAGAGAGAGAGAGAGAGAGAGAGAGAGAGAGAGAGACAGACAGAGACAAAGAGGGAGAGCAAGCTGTACTCAAACTACTTTAACTCTAATGAAAGGGAAACAAAAGAGTGTCAATGAGAGAGATAAAAGGATAAAGAGTCATCAAGGTTTTCAAAAAACTTACTTTACTCCAAGCCCTACTCCAAGCTTTACACCCTTTTAAATAGCTTTACTCATTTTGAGAAGCTTTCTTATGCTCTCTTTGAAAAGGTTTACAAGCTTTTAAATAGCTTTACCTCAAGCTTTTGAAAAGCTTTAACTCTGATGAAAAAAAAAAACAAAAGAATGTCAATGAGAGAGAGAAAAGAACATAAACAACAATAAACACAAATGTAACAAAGCAAAACAAGTAAACTTTTGAATGTTGGCTATGGTGCTTACCTTTGTGTCCAATGCTTAACTTTTTGCTCAAGCCTTGGCTATGGTAAGAAGGTAAAGAGCTTTGGCTGTGACAAAAGAACATAAACAACAATAAATACAAATGTATCAAAGAAAAACAAGTAAATTATTAAATGTTGGCTATGGTGCTCACCTTCTTGTCCAATGCTCCACTTTTTCTCTAAGCCCTGGCTATGGTGAAAAGGTAGAGAGCTTGGCTGTGACAAAAAAACATAAGAAAGATCAAGCATCATTAGAAGAGCCATAGAGAGCAGCACCATCGCTAGGCGCAAAAATATCCTTTTCTTCACGCTCAAAAATCGAAAATCGAAATGAAAAGAAACCGCGACGTGCCAAGCAATTCGGCTTCCGGTAATCGACTCTATGGTCGACGCTTGCAGCATCGATTACCAGAACTTAGTAGATGTTATGGCCGACGCTGCTTAGTAGACGCTATGGTCGACGCTGCTAGCGTTGACCATAGCGTCTACCAAGTTCTAGTAATCGACGCTAGCCCAAAAATTGCAGAAATTTTTTTTTGCAATTCTTGCCGTGATGACAAAAATTGCGGAAGTTTTCCGCAATTTTGTCCGCAATTTTTCGCAATTTTCTCCACAATTTGCAATAATTTTCGCAATTTATGCCATGTCTAAAAATTGCGAAATTTTTTTCTGCAGTTTTGTCTGCAATTCCTACCACGACGGGAGAAATTGCGGAAAACTTTTTGCAATTTTTTCTGCAATTTCAGCCGCGAAAAGTTTTCCGCAATTTCTGCCATGGCCTAAAAATTACAAAAAAAAAATCCACAATTTTGTCTGCAATTTCTACCAGGATGAGAAAAATTGCGAAAAACTTTTTACAGTTTTTTTTGCAATTTCTGCCGCTGAAACATTTTTCGCAATTTCTGCCATGGCCTAAAAATTGCAAAAATTTGTTTCCACAATTTTTTCTGCAACTTTTACCATGACAAGGGAAATTGCGAAAAATTTTATTCAATGTTTTCTACAATTTCTTCCGCAAAATTTTTTTTCGCAATTTTGGTTACGACTAAAAAATTGCGCAAAATCTTTTCCACACTTTTTTTTCGCAAATTCTGTGATGACGACAAAAAACTTTTGCAATTTTTTTTCGCAATTTCTACCATGATGGTAGAAATTGCGGACGATATTCTACAATTTCTGCCATAACGGTATAAATTGCGAATTTTTTTCGCAAGTTTTTGGCTTTCCGCAATTTCGACCAAAAAAAATTGCGAAATTTTTTGTTTCGCAATTTTTGCCACCTTTTCTTGTAGTGTTGTAAGCCATATATATAGCATTGTACAAGATATACTTCTCCATAATCGAATAATGGAACCATATGCTGAAATTCTTGATTGTACTCAACAACTGTAGTTATCTTGTTCAAAGAACACCATTGGATGAAGTCAGATCGATTAAAATTTAACCAATTCTCAGAAAGAAAGTCATGAACGATATTCCACCATGATTGAACATGTCCTTGGAAACCCGATGAAGCAAAGAAAAACATACTACTATCACAATACCTCCACTATAGTAGAAGTTATATTCCAAATCTTCTAGCCAATTGTCTACATTAATGGAGTGAATGCTTCTATAAAAGGTAGGACTAACGTATTCAGACAGTCGTTGGTTGTAACAGTAATGACTCTATTGATGAGCTGTGACTTTCCACCATTCATTGATATGGTTTGTGGATAAATGCTCCAGAGCAAGTGCACGATCCATCATATCACGTAATACCATAAAATTGGCTGCATGAATGGATCTGTAAAGAGTTGGTCACTTTTTTGATAGGCACTTGAAGGAAATACACATAGTAGTTCAAACATTTTCTATAATCAAATTTTGTCTTCCGAACCAATGCCAAGAATTGTTGATTGTATTATTTTACAGATCCAGTTTGTTTGAGAGATTCAAATGATTTTATGTAGAATCTTGTAAAACTATCAACGCAAGCAATTTTGAATTTACTCCAAATCTTTCTGATTGGATGTGCTTGAGTATCCCACCATGTTCACATTCTAGCATGTGACAAATTCTAACATGTGACAAAAATAGTCTTTGTACATTTAGTGCATTTGCAACCTTCATTTGTGATGGAGTGGTGTCTTGGCTTTCCAAAGAGCAATATACTATATCACTATCCTCAACCAAATCGGAGTACACCACTATTACAAATAAAAAAATTATGACATAAATCAATATACATACATGTGATGGATCTCAACAGGTCTACGTCGACTGGTGGAAGAGCTTGAAGATGAACCAGTCATAGTTGTTCATTGAACTTTAGTCTTGCTTGCTCTTTTTTTCTGTGATAGATCTCAACTTTTTTTTCTTTCTCTAAATCACATGGAGGTACGATAATTTCCCTAGAATTCATAATTTCAATCAAATGTCATTGTAAGAATAAATTTGCAAGAGAAATTATACAATCATATTCGTATAACAAATAAAGTGCAATTGAAGTCAATATCAATAACAATATACACCTGTTGTTGCAATCATGAGATGAATCGCTATCTGCTAATGATGACATCGTCCATGACATATACACACTATAGCCAGCTACTCTATATCACATCATAAGTAATCATTATGAGACCGTATGTACTGAACAAATACAATAAA
The DNA here is from genome assembly GCA_029204225.1 of Diphasiastrum complanatum. Classification (NCBI taxonomy): domain Eukaryota; kingdom Viridiplantae; phylum Streptophyta; class Lycopodiopsida; order Lycopodiales; family Lycopodiaceae; genus Diphasiastrum; species Diphasiastrum complanatum. Next base: position 7,150,712 of record CM055094.1, on the reverse strand, counting down.
TTTTGTTAAGGACATGCCAACATCTGATCCACATATATTCTAGTTCTGCTTAATGAAAATTTAATATTCTAGTAACATTCTTATTAAGAAAATTGCTTGGGTGGGGCAATACATAAAGATGCCCTAAAGATGATATGGTCCATATGGCCTCTTGTAGTAATCAAAATAGCTATCTCAAACTGAAATTTAACTTAATATTTGTCTTCTTCTTTCAAACCTTCACCAAAATCACTCGACCGAAAATCCATTATAATTTTCAATTGTATAATATTCGTCATGTCCTAAATTTTCATTAAGTATCATAAACTTGCAATTTGAATATGCTAGTACTGTAAGCCAAACTTCTTAACAATCTTTTCAGTTCTATTTCATCCATGTAGATAGTGCGCACAGGCCTATCTCAACTGATTTAAAGACCACATAGCAGTCAATGTTCGAAGCTTTCAGTTTGAGCTCTTGTCCAAGATGAGTGATGATCTCACTCAGCCTTTCTTTCAAGATGGAATGATCAAAATCAAACAATCAATCATATACTCAATCGATTGTCCAGTGCTCAATCACTCATTTGATTAATTAATACACGGATTGAGTTAGTCAGTGATAAATCTCTTTGAATTGGCCTAGTGTGCCATGGTATCTCATGACGAGCAATCAAAATGAGGTTCATACTGACAAATGTTAGGCGTCTCGATGTCTAGATTCAGAGTAACTCTTAATTTCAATATGTTATTTGTGACAAGCTCAATTGCAATCTTGCAATATACTTTGGGAGTTCAGCTTCGACAATTATGTGTGTCATTACATGGCCACAATTCTATGGTCACAATTACATGGATGGTTCCTATAGTCACAAAAAATTCTATCATTGTTGGCATTCTCATAATGAGCTAGAAAGGTATTCTTATTACCAAAGGTATGTTGCATGGGTGTTCCACCCCTCTCTCTACAATTAGTCTCTTCAGAATCCTTAATCGTTTGGCTTAAGCTATTTGAGTGTGATTCAAGGGTGGGTAATTAATATGGTTGTGAAATCAGAATGGTCTCCTTTGAAATATACATTTGCCCTTTTTATCTATGGTTGCTTTGTATGTGAGATGATGTTCCTCATTCAATTCCACTCATTTAGCCATGCAAATGACACTTGGATTCGCTCACAATTGTATGAGAAAAGTCTAGGTCCATTCTCATTCATATGACTATAGTTGATTAATACCCAATGCAAATCTATAGTTTTATCGATCATAGAGTCAATCACTTGATATGATACTCAATTATTTGATTAATTGATAAATTATCGAGTAGGATGATTATATGTATGATCGAGTGATTGTTCGATAAAATGATCAAAACAATGTTAGTCAATCATATTCTCGACGACCATTAATCAACATTTTTATTACAATTGTAAATGACATTTTAACTAATTAGTATGACTTCATATAAGTTTATATAGGTCACACACCAACAACTAGAAAAAATATCATATAGGTCACATATCATTAAGGTCTTCAATATATCATAAATGCTATCAATCATGGATCCCCCATTTAGGAGGTCACATGACAAAAAAATCATGTTTTCACTTTGACCATATAATTATGTCATGAAATCAAATCAAATCTATGACACCTAGATTTTTAACAAATCTAGATTTTCATGACATCATCGATTTGATATAATATTGTGTCATAAAATCTCAAAAGATTTGTCAAATTAGTTGTTTAATGAAAACATGTACTATCATTATATCTCATGATTTTTTTTTTTATGTCAAATCTCAATAAAAATTAAAATTTATAAAAATATAGGATTTGTAAAAATTAGTTTTGTAAAAATTAAATGCTATCATAATGACCCATGATTTTATCTTATATGTTCAGTCATATTAAAAAAATATGTTTTATGTTTTTTCTTTATATTTTGGATCAAATTTCACAAAAAATTTTGCTCACTGAAGTGAGAGACTAAAGTGTGAGATTTTGAAGTGCGGTGATGCAATCATCCGTTCAAAAACATAATATCCTCCCATAAAAGAAGTGACCAATGACTCGTGAAAGTTGGCCTTCAATAGCCATGAAAATTTCCATCCTTCGTGAAGTTCAAATAATGAGAGACTTCGTAAATGGGCCTTTTAGAAGTTGAAATAATGCCTTCACAATAATTTATCATAGTAGTTCAACTTTGAATATTGTCTTCCAAGCGGTCAGCAAGTTTCTTAGACAAACTATTTTAGACACTGTTGTAGCCACTTAGATAGTTCCATAGATAATGCTATTGACAGTCAGAGTCTTAGACAATGTCTAGACAATTGCTTACTAGGATTGTTGGAGAAAGAGGGTGTGTGAGTGTGAGAAATGAAAATAACTCGAAAAGAAACGAACACGAAAAGAAACGAACTCAAAACTCGAAAAAGTAACGAACTTGAACGGAAAGTGTTCGTGCACAGCGGAATGAGCTAACTAAGCATGACTACGCCTATCAGACACGAAGAGAATGTCAATGTCTGAAATCACGTTCGATCTGATTACGTAGCCAAACATTAAGCAACAAAACATTAGAAAGATAATTTGTTGTGAACAACTAGACAAATTATTAGTCGCGAATTATTTACGAAGAGCTAGACTGAACTCGACTAATAATCCGTCGCGATTTAGTCGCAAAAGACAAGATTAAATACTAGTCATAAATAATTAGACTAATAATAATTCGCTAAGAACAGACTACCAGATTGAGCAATAAGAGAGTCAAACAAAATGTAGAAAAAACATAGCAATATTGACACAAACCTGAATGTAGAACAAACAGAGCTGTAATCAGATTAAGTATAGCAAAATATACAAGTCAGTAATGTTGGTGAGCACAAGACAACAGCGAATGAAATCGCGTGCTTCACAAAGCTAATCCAATCTATGAAAGAAATACTCCTATTATTGAAAATACAAAAAATTGATGCGCAAAAGCATCTACTTTGTCTATCTCTGATAAGCTTTTGATGCTATTATGCTTGTTGCTAGTTTCTCATTTAATTTCTCTCACATGCCGAATACACAAAATGGTATTCAATATATATATATACATAATTTTACAGGTGTGCAGATGAAAAAAGTACAAAGTGGATGTGTTGTCTATGGGAGATCGTGAGTGGCTACTGTCGTTGTCAAATTTCTTTGCACAATTGCATGGGATGAGCATGATAAGGCTGCGACGTCAGCCTTCGCTGAAATGAACGTTGGTGAGGATGCGAAAAATGTGACACTCTAACAAATGCCTTAAGATTTGATCTACAAGGTACCTTCACTTTTTTATTAGGGCACCTTCGGCATTTGTAGGGCAGTGTCGGCTTTTTTGCCTGTAACAAATCACGTGTAAAAACACAGTGTCGTCTTTTTTTCCACCTTTTTCTCCTGTGGAAATTTACTTGTATTTATGTAGACAGTCATGTTTTATTCGTCTGTCTTATTTTACATGTAAATATGCAGACTGTGTGACAACATGAGTAAAAATATAGCATCATGAATGGAGGCAGATTACATAGGATTTAGGAGAGTAAAGGAGATAAATTCAACACCCCTCCTTAATCTGGATCCGTGAATGCCTTGATCTTTCAACCAAGCAATGAACAAAACTTGTTGTGTACATTAACACTTAATGCCTTTGTGAATATATCTGCAACCATGTCCTGCGTTCTACAGTACGTTAAGCTCACTTCCTTTTTTAGAACCTTGCCCCTGATGTAGTGATATTTGATTTCAATGTGCTTACTCCTAGAGTGAAATCTAGGGTTGGACGATAAGGCAATAGCACTCTGATTATCAGAGAATAAAATTGTGGGGTTGAATTGATACAAATTAATGTCTGACAATAAATTTTTCAACCAAAACGCTTTTTTAATAGATTGAGAAGTGGCAATGATGTATTCTACTTCTGTAGAAGAAAGAGCGATAGAGGTTGGCTTACGACTGTTCCATGAGATAGGACCGTCATTGAAGAAGAATGTAAATCCAGATGTGGACTTTTGATTATCTACATATCCTCTCCAGCTTGCATCAGAATATCCACTGAGCTGATGAAGATTGTCGTTGCTGACTTCTCCATAGCTGATGTACTCGTCCACGGCTCGAATATACCTCATGACATAAGAGCCTTCCAATGGGTAATGCCAAGATTAGCCATATATTGGCTGAGTGGGATTACTACAAAAGAGATATCAGGTCTTGTACAGACCATTGCATACATGAGAGATCCAAGTATCGATCGATAAAGCTACTCTCTCATCTGCTCCTCTTTCTGCTTGGTCTAGGGACATTGGTCCTTTGACAAATGTAGGACAAATTCATCGGTGAGTGAGCTAATTTACAATTCATTAGATTGTATCTATCAAGAACGTTGTGAAGATATCTTTGTTGAGTGATATAAATCAGTCGTCTCGATCTGTCTCTATGGATCTGAATGCCCAGATAGAAGTGAGCTTCGCCCAGATCAGTCATGTCAAACTCTGAAAATAGCATCTCCTTAGAATCCTTAACCAAATTGGTATTGTTGCTGAAAAAAAACGTATCATCCACATATAAGGTGATGATAATGAAGGATTGCTGCACTGACTTGAAATAGACGTTGCAATCTACAGTGCTTCGTTTGAAACCTTGTTCGATGAGAAATGTGTTGATCCTTTGAAAACAAGCTCTAGTAGACTGTTTCAAGCCATAAAGTGCTTTGTGGAGTTTACAGACATGATTCTTCATACCTTCCAGAACGTATCCTTCGGGCTGGATCATGTAGATGTCTTCTTGTATAACTCCATTCAGATAAGCTGTTTGTACATCAAGTTGATGTACTTCGAGGTCGACAACTGCAACATAAGACAAGAGTGCTCGGATCGACGAATGTTTGACTACTGGACTGAAAGTCTCGCTGTAGTCAACGTTGGGGATCTGAGTGAATCCTTGTGCTACCATTCTTGCCTTCCTTCAATCAATTGCTCCATTGGCATTGTATTTGATCTTGAAGATCCATTTGCAATCAATGATATTGTAGCTAATAGGAGCTTCGACTAGTGACCATGTCTGGTTCTTGATAAGAGAGGAATACTCTCTGTCCGTAGCTTCCCTCCAGAGATCAAAGTCTAGTTGGCTGAGTGCCTCTTCGACTATTGTCGGTTCCTGTATCAAGAGACATGCAATCTCAGGAGCATACCTTGTGGGATGTGTGCGCACTTGGCTTGATCTTCTGGGAGGATTTGACTGATGAACCATTCTTCATCTGATTCACTGTCAAAAAGTGGGTTGACAATGGACACGCCTAAGCCAAAAGCTCAGATAGTCATGTCGATGGTAGGTGATGAAGGTTCTCCTGGAACAATATCCTTGCCTTCGATGTCGACAAACAGATCCTCGATAAAGATTGTATTCCGGCTATACAAGATTTGTTGGGTTCTTCCAATAATTCCATGATTGCAACGATTGTTTCGTTGCAAATCCCTTGCAAAACTGATGAATTGGCATGCTAGCCACTATTCTTCAAATGGGATTATGAGAGTACCCTCAGATTATCCTGCATTGAAACACATTGTCAAAGAGTATCCATGTTTTGCAAGTGAATCTAGAAACATAAGATTTGGACTTGCAACAGATGGGGTGAATCACTTTGGCAAGATGTCAAGCACGTGGTCTACTTGGCCAGTGGTGTTGGTCAACTACAACATTCCACCTTGGCTAACTATAAAAAGGACATCTCATGTTAGCAATATCAATTCTTGGAAAACACAAAGTAAAAAATATGGATGTCTACCTTGCACCATTAGTTGAAGAATTGGAGCTATTATAGAAGGGTGTCCAAGTGTATGACATCTCACGTCCAATACAAGACAACAACTTTTTGTTGCGCTCAATTCTAATGTGGACAATGCATGACTATCTAGGATTGGGTGATTGTTCAGGTTACTAGAATATGAGATCATCTGTATTTTCTATATATTTACTTTTTCTATATTCGCTATTTATGTTTAATTTTTTGATCTACAAGTAGCACGAATTGCATTTGATTTTTTGAGGTTTTACAACTTCCAGATATCACGCGTGTCTCATTTGTGGACCGAATATTGATGCTCGACACTCACATCAGTGCATGAGGATCATTTGTTTCAACATACACAAAGAAGAGGATTTGGAGGAAAGACGGAAACAAGGATGCCTCCAAAGAGAATGTCCATGGCAGATTGGCACAAGCTCTAGATTGAATCTGAGGCCAAGTCAATCAATGGTATGAAAAGACTATCTATCTTTCATTGTCTACCATATTGGAATAAACTTTTGATCAATCACTTGTTTGATCCTATGCATATATTCAAAAATGTGGGTGAATCAATATGGAAATACTTGGTGGGCGAAAAAGATAGTATTAATGCAAGACAAGACCTACAAGAATCAATGAAAAAAAAAGAGTACTGGCCAAAATCCCGTACAGATGGAAATACTCAACAAAATAGAAAACTAATTATGATTCCAAAAATAAGAATAAACAAAATTAATTACCTTAGAAATATCAACATCTTCCTGAAGGTTGAACCACTCAAAAAATAACTTTGCATTATATAATGTATACCATCCACAGCTGAATGAATCATTTTGTTGGGGTGACTGCGAAAAAATTCATCACACAAGAAATCAATCAAGAAATAGAATGAATTAGAATGAAACAAATACATTAGAATACTAATTTCAAATGTTGTTAAGAAAGATAGAATTTACCTCCAAACTGCCAGTCCACTGAGTGGGCAACATATGTTGGAATATATTTACTTAAATATGGCAAATATATATCTACATCCTTATGCGTATTGCTAGCCGAGTTCATCTTGACACAAAAACCTTTAACAATATTATCTACATATCTCTTAATAGAAATCAGGTTTAAACTCCAGTGGTCACTATAAAATAAGATAGAAAGCTCATTAGCTGTAATTTTGAGAACTATTTCCATTGAGCATTTAACATATCTTATTTGGTATGATAAGGCACGACCATGTATTTTGTTGCTGGTGTGAATCCACTAGTCAAACATTGTGACAATGTGTCGTTATTCTCCTTGAAGGCATGAAGCAAAAGGTTACTGAGCACCAGCAATTCATTGGATGGATATCTTGCAATGTCATATTGCAAGAGTGTAATCCCAGACTCTATTACATGATCAGTGATAGAAGCCCATCTATTTTTTAGATCCAAACAATCAACAACTCTATAATCTATACTAAAGTCAAGTTTCTCTATTCTAAAACAAAATGGAGTACCAATTCTATCTATAGCATCGACTATGTCCTTCTCAAATTTAAGATAATCATCGAAATCTATATATGTATGAAGATTTGAAGGAGGAGGAGGAGGTGGATGAGTAGTATCTACAGGAATTATAGGAGTATCCAAAATCGATGTAGCTATATTTACAACCTTATCTAGGACAGTATTATCTACATTTGCATCCAGATTAGGCTTTGCATATCGGTGGTATCTACCGTCCTTACTTTCTTCGGGGCTCTCTTGGGGGCTACCTGCTTCCTACGACGCTTGGTAGGAAGTTCAGGCCTATCTAGAGGAACAGGTCTAGGAGCAGCAGGCTGAGACGTGTGTAACTTGCAAAATCTCTCCCTCATTCTCATCAGTAACTAAAAGTTCTTAGGCATAATGGTGACTCTCTTAGAATGAATAACAAGCAAAAATGAATCTTTAAAAAAAAAAAGCTCATATAGTCCTCAGCAGCTTCCTGAAGGCACTGGAGAGCAGAGGGTGTGAATCTAACAAGCTGACCGAGATCATTTCTAGTTATGTGGCAGACGGCACGGTAGATAATATATTTGGAGGTAGCTCTTTATTCAACAAAACTTTCATGTCGAATATCATAAAAGATGTACCCTAATCCAAATTTTATGGATTTTCCATTAGTTACAAGCGACTTTAACGGAGTGATGCTTAAGCCAGTGTAATAAAAGGGAAGCAGCCTAGCATTTACTTGTGTCCAAGGAGTTTCTAGTACCTTATTTTTTGGGAGACCGAAAAATATAAGGGAAGAAGAAAAAAGGACACCAATGATAGTAAATTTTTGGTATGTATTTTAAGTTTTTGAAAATCCCTATGTGATAGGGAGGTGAGAATTGATACTTGATTCACATTAAGCTGTTCAGAGCCTTATTTCTAGGAGTGAGAACTCTCAAATGGTAGGAATTTGTGAATCTTGGTACCAACCAAAAGGGTTGTTTAATGTGATGGTGAAACCATGTGAAAATTCTTATTAAATTGCAATTTTGTAAGTGAATTACTATGATCCATAGGTACAAAATTGGAGGATACTCCAGTGCTTGGTGGAATAGATATGTGCCTATACCTGGTATAGGAAATCCAGATAAATTGGTTGAATTCTAGATTATTAGATATGGCAGTTAAGGATTATGTGGAAGGAAGAGTTGGTGGTATGGAACATCAGTAATTTTGAAAAGGGAATTCTAGGACGTAAAGATCTAATTGTCAATGGTAAATTTGAGAACCTATTCTTGATATGGAAAAAATTGGCCATTGGTTATTTGAAGGGTATTTTGGAAAATCTTGAGATTTAGTCTGGACCCATTAATGGGTATCTCATAATTTATGAAATCAGAGAACCCTTAACGCTATTTCTCACCTTTTATAATACCCTTACTTCTTTTAAATTTCTCAAATTGGGACATCAGTTTAATTCATATGATCCTTCCAGTATGAAAATTATTTCTTTTCTGAAGGACTGTTTATAATCATGTGAATTACTACTTGGATAAGGCTTGGAATTTGGAATGCTCCAAGATGTTGGTATTTTTATTTTTTTAATCTCAAATTGTCTCTTATGCATAGATAGGTCTCAAATAGATGATAATTACTATCACTCGTATTGAGAATATCTAAAGAAAAAGTCTTGGGTATAATAGAGTGAATCCTATTTGGAAGGCACTTATTATCATACTTTTCACAATTCTGATATTTTCCTTTGTCATCTCTCTAGCAAACTTTTATAAGAAATTGAAAATTTCTATTAAAAGGAGGGATGAAGTGATGAGTAAGATTCTATTAAAGGACCTATTAGTTGCATAGATTTGTGAGAAATTCACTTGGGATTGTGTGGAACAATTTGGAACTGGAGATGGATTGAAATTAAAAATCATTATAAGTAGTACTGGGTAAGATCAAAGGTCGCTAATCCTAGGTTTGTGAGAGATAAAAGTGAACTTGATTATTGGAATGTATGTATTAAATCAACCTAATCTTAGTTGGAGTACTAGGATTAGGGAGGGGTTGATTGGGTGAAATTTTGGTTCAAAGTTGTCAATGGGTTGGAAAACTCGTGAGAGAGGATGTGTTCCCAGTCTCAGAGATTTCCCAGATATGTTATTTACTCATGAGAAATAGAATTCTTTTGTAGCTGAGTTACAAGATTCTTAGTGAGATATGAGAGTAACATATGCGGATTTTGGAGGAATCTGCCAGATAAGGACATATGTGTTTATGTACTGGGTCATAGTGAGATTATTCTCATATGTGCACAGTTTATCTTGTATGGATCTACTATGTATTCCTAGTTACTAGGATTATTTGGTGCACTTAACCTAGTCGGTGAACATAGACATATGGTCAAGTATTGTTGGAATAGATACTTGCAGAGTTAACGGATCTTTCTATGAAAGAGTTGTTGATTAACTTAAAAATAATTTGGATAAGGATCTAAATGTGGTGTTATACTAGTATAATTAAAATCTGCACCTACACATTTGAGATTTCTAAATCATTGGCAATTGACTTGAGTAGTTGGTTTACTCCTGTGGAAGTTAATTGGTAAAATGGACAGTGTGAAGAGAATTCACCAGAAACTGTTTGTTTTGTGTGTATTGCTTGTAAGACACATGATTTATAAATCATTTGGATTCATCAGAAAAAAAATCATGTGCATAGGATATACAAAATTCTTGTATGAGTATTTCTCAATTGAGAAATAAACTCCATTCATTAGTGATTGTATCCCAGAGCACTCAATTGGATAACGAATCATAATGGTTCCAAGAATGACAACTGAATTTTCGAAAAATTTAGCAGAACTTTGACTTAGAATTTGCTTCGAACAGAACACAGATCATGCTACACAGTAACACAGACAAAAAACACTCTCCACACCAAGCTCACGTAGCAACTGTATTTCTCAAAATGAAAATACACTATACATATAGTTCTTCACTCAGGCAGCCCATGCATGCCGTTGACGGGACCCGTCAACTCACCTCGTGGCGAGGCCAACTGATCCTTATTGACTGATAGGAACCACAGTACAGTACACAGTGATTCTACTTTAATTCTAACTCTCTCTCTTAAAGCAGAGTCTACTTTTTATACAGTCATATACATAGCTTTAAAGTCAAGAAACTTTAAGTACAGAAAGCTTTGATCCAGACTTATCAAACTTTTCTCTAACAAGTGGCTTAGTGAAAATATCAGCTAGTTGTTCTTCAGTACTACAATGAACAACATGAATATCATGACTCAGCAGCCTCTCACGTATAACGTGATACTGAATTTCACTGTGTCTGATTCTCGCATGGAACACTGGATTCTTTGCTAGCTGAATGCCACTCTAATTGTCACTATATATAGTCGTGGGATTTTTCTGTTTCATGCCAACTTCTTCTAAAATCTGTCTCAACCATATGGCTTCTTGTACTGCACTACACATTGCTTTAGACTCTGCTTCTGTGGTGGATAGAGCAATTGTACTTTGCTTCTTACTAGACTAGGAAAAGCAACTGCCACAAAGTTGGAATACATACCCTATGGTGGACCTACGATCGTCATAGTCACCTCCCCAATCCGCATCCACATAACCACATAACTCAGGTAAACCCTCATGCTTCCTGTAAATCAAGCCATAATCTGAAGTGCCTTTGACATAATGCAAAATGCGCTGAGCTGCCTTCCAATGCATTTCCGTAGGTGCTACCATAAACTGACTTACAATACCAACAGCATAGCATATATCTGGTCTAGTCGTGGTAAGGTAAATCAAGCTCCCTACTAACTGCCTATATAGCATATCATCAAATGGTTGTGACTCATCAAGCCCCTTTGAACAAAAGTAGGCATCAATCCTGCTATACCACGCACATGATGCCTGTTTAAGACCATAAAGTGCTTTCTTCAAGCGACATACTTTATTCTTTTGTCCTTTTGCTACAAAGCCTTCAGGTTGATCCATGAACACCTCTTCTTCTAACTCCCCATTTAGAAAAGCAGATTTCACATCCATCTGATGCAAAGGCCAACCAAAATGTGAAGCTAAAGCAACAAGTAGACATAGAGTATTCCACTTACATACTGGCGCAAAGGTCTCCTCATAGTCAACCCATTTACTTTGTGCATACCCTTTGATCACCAATCTTGCTTTGTGCTTTGCTAGACTTCCATCTGCATGGTACTTAGTCATGTATACCCATTTACAACCAATGGGTTTCTTGCCAACTGGCCCACTAAGTCCCATGTGCTATGCTTAGCAATTGACTCCATCTCCTCTCCCATGGCCTTGACCCAAATGTCATCATCCTTCGCTTCACTATAAGTCGAAGGTTCTTTGCTTTGAATAATGCTAGAAAAGAGAGCATAATTTGCTTCATACCTTTCAGGTTGTGTCTTCTCTCTTGTTGATCTTTGTAGCTCTCTGTAGCTAGATGATCCTGGAAAGTCATCCATGTCGTGGCTCTCCAACAATCTCTCAAACCACTTAGGGAGCTTTCTATCAGGTGATCAGTTTTATGGTGAAAATGTATCCCATGGTACAGCTTTCTCCTTGGTTTTGTCACCTGCAACTTCAATCCTTCTTGCACCAAAAGGTTTATCTCTACCTCTCCAATCTGTCTCTTGAGGTTCAGTAGTAGTATCTTGAGATGTATCCTCATGTCCATCACTAGGAAAGTCAATAAATGGGTCATCATCAGGAGGTATCCTTACTATACCATATTTCCCACTGGATGTGTCTGTCTTCTCAGCATCCTCATCTTCATACATCTTAGATTCATCAAAGATGACATCACGACTTACATGTATTTTGTTCTCCACTGGATCAAAACATCTATAGCCCTTCACACGATCATCATATCCTAGGAATATACACTTGATAGCTTTCACATCAAGTTTACGTCTCTCTTTCCTAGGAATGTGTAAAAAGGCCGTACATCCAAAGATCCGCAAGTGGTTCACCTTTGGCTTCTTCTTCGTGAATGCCTCCTCAGGCGTTATCTTTGGTATGGCAATGGTAGGACTTCCATTTTGAAGATAGACTACCATACTGCATGCTTTTGACCAAAAATCTTTTGGTAGTTTCATCTCAACTAGCATAGATCTGGCACTTTCCACAATCGTACGATTCTTGCGCTTAGCTACACCATTGAGAGCAGGAGTATGAGCTTGTGTAAATTGTCTTTTGAACCTACATTGATCACAAAGATCATTGAAGTCGTTAGACTTGTACTCACCTCCACTATCTGATCTTAGAACTTGGATCTTCCTACCTGTCTGATTTTCGACCAATGCTTTGAAGCTCTTGAAATTGTCAAATGCATCCGATTTCTTCTTAATGACGCCAACAGAAAGTAGATTAATCTTCGAACCTGGTATGTAAAGTACCTCCCTGATCATCTTGCTTTTGCCATCAAGTAGTTGGATTGAAACGATGCCTATCCCCTTAATCTTGCACACATCATCATTTGCTTGTGAAATGGACATTCCATTATCCAATACTTTCAAGCTACTGAACCAATCCTTGTTACCTGTCATGTGTCTTGTGGCTCTCGAGTCAATATACCATGCTTGATCATCTTGATTAGATGACAATGCTGGTATGAAGATGCTAGAGTCTTCACTCTCACCCTCATCGACATAATTACATGCTTGCTTTGGTTTCCCCTTGCCTGATTTTGCCAGGAATTTTTGACCTTTTTTACTGTAATGGAAGCACTTTCCTTTCTTCTTGGTTTTGCTGGAAGATCTCTCATCCTCCTGAGTCTTGGTGAATTGTTGCTTAGACTTCATTTTGCCCTTGCCTTGTTTTTGGCATGTCGCAAGTGCCTGATCATCAGTGTTTTGACGTCTAACTTTCACCATTTCTCGCCATTGCTCTTCATGCATCAAGATGAGCTCGTCAAAGGTTGGCAATCTTTCTCTTGATGCTATTCTGCTCACAAACATCTGATAGGATTCGCAATGTCACACAATGCATTGTACACTAGCTCCACATCACGTATGCGCTCACCAATAGAGTTTAGTTCATCCCTCATTAACCTGATTCTGGTCATGTATGTCTAAATGTGCTCTCCTTGCTCCATGCGGGCACTATTCAGTTTTGACTTCAGAAACATGATTCTTGACAGATTTGACGTCTCGAACTGTTCCTTTAGCACATCCCATGCCTGTCTAGGTGTAACAGCATCACAAATGTGGGTAATGATGTGATCCTTCATTGACAAGTTAATGAAGGTCAAATCTTTCCTCACTTTCTTATCGAACACTTTGATGTCTACTTCATTTGGCGGTATTCTCTCATCACCTGTGACGACATCCCACATGTCCTTCTTTATCAATATGTTTTTCATCTTGAATTTCCACACTGCATAGTTGGAAATCCCGTCCAATTTGCTACTCTCGCTCAAAATGGACCCATTTTTGTCATCGCAAAACTGCTTGAAACTTCAACCGTAGGCTAAAAGCAGTATGTCGAGGCCATTGGTGATGTCATAAGTAAAAAAATAATGACCTGCACTTTTTCCTTTACTAGGCCACCTGCCGCTTTTCTGCCAAATTGAAAGCCAAATCGGCGTCACCTTCCGAAATGCACTCTGTCGCCAACTCCCAATTATGTGCCCAGTGGAATGGTGAAATCACTTTTAGCGTGCTCCAAACACTTTCTCCTCTGCAATCACTCTATTTTGAGGTACCGTACTTGTAGGTACAGTCCGAGTGCCCTTCGTTTGGAGGCTATATCCTTTCGTTTGGGTCAAAACAGATAAAGGACCCAAAAATAGGAACTTTTCTAGTTTTTGAACAGTTTCTTCAAAGTGAAGAAACTCCACCTTTCATAAACTTGGGACCCAATCTTTATTTCAAAGTAAAAATTTTTATTGAAGTTGAATGGCCAATCACTCTTCAATGGCCTTCAGGTCCCTTCCAAGCCAATCTAATGGCTTCTTCCCATCCAACGACCTTAGTTCAATCTCCAACTCGCGATCTGATCCGTTGATCCTTGTAGGAACTTATCCTACAGTCACCAGCTTGCCCGCGTGCCAAACTCTTCTCCTGGAGACACCAACTCCTTCGATCCACTATGATTTCAGCTTAGTTGGACGCGCGCGAGCCACGCTCTCCTCCCTGTCTGCAGTCGTGCCTACCCTGGCCATTATTAGCCTAATCAAACTCGAATTTGGATCAATTTAAGCTTTATCTGAGGCCTGAAGCAGGGTCGCCCTACTGATCCCATGTCTGCAAAGTGTTCAAACATGGAATTCTGTGGAGAAACCGTGATTTTTGCTCAACTTGAAAAAGTGGCTTTTTCTCAAATCTGCTGGGTTATCTATCTGCAGACAAATCTCTGACACAAGGCTCAGAATCTCCCCATGGCTGATTGACAGTATGATTGGCTTCCTTCCTGTCTTTACGGCATCCAAAACGGAGCACAAACAGCGAAGAAATCACCAATTATGTGTGGAAAACCGCAACCCCAAATCGGTTTCAATTTTCAATTGGCTTCAAAATTGTCAATTTTCCACCAAATTTTTCCTTGTTTGATGCTATCCACGGGCTAATAAGCCCTCTGTTGAGCTTGGCAAGCCTCTGTAAACTAGAAACTATGCAACAGTGCTTTACTTTTCGTCTACAACCCACCGTAAACCCTGAACTCTTAGAAGACTGCTCTTCTCTCTAAGCTCTCTTCAACGACGACACTGTATTGTGTACACTCCTTGTACGGCTCTGATACCAACTTAGAATTTGCTTTGAACATTAACACAGATCATGCTACACAATAACACAAACAGAAAACACTCTCCACAACAAGCTCACATAGCAACTGTCTTTCTCAAAATGAAATTACACAGTACATATAGTTCTTCACTTAGGCAACCCATGCATGACCCAAGTTGTCGTTGACGGGATGCGTGTCCCGTCGACTTGCCTCGTGGCGAGGCCAACTGATCCTTATCGAAGGACCCACAGTACAGTAACATAGTGGTTCTACTTTAATTCTAGCTCTTTAGATATCTAGATTCAGTTCTAGACTGTAATATAAAGTTTTTGGTGGATGAAAATGGTTATTGATATCATTTTGGTATGCTATCTGCCTTTAAATACCTTTTGGTTTGGAATTTGATAACTCACATTTTGGTTAAAGAATCAAATTTGAGGGTTATTCTTAAAATTCAGTATTTTCCTAGTAAAAAACATTTTAGAATGATTCTTATATATTTCTTGAGTTGTGTATTAAACATAAACTCCAATATCCTTTAGCAATTAAGTATGTTTTGAGATTCCAGAGAATTATGATTGACAAATCATAAAAATCTAATTAATTGTGATTGACGAATCATAAATGGATACTTAATCAGAGAATAATCAGGAAATGTGCTGATTCTTAGGTATGTTGAGTAATTTCCAGTTCTAATTGAGTTGAGATTTCAGATTAGCACTTTGGAAGTTCAAATTTCTTTACTCTAGTGTTTTATTGAGATCTATGTATCTCACAAGCATTTCTCGTAAAGTAAATTGTTTTTGCTTATCCAGAGTTTTGCTTACCTTAGTGGATGGTATTATGCTACAGATTGTAATCTATGTGTTTGTGTACAAGTTCAATCTATATCTCCAGATTTATAGGAGACAAATAAATCTATTGAGATTCAGATGTATTGCTGATTTCTGGCATGAAATGTTCGAAATGGGGCTATTAGCTACAATGCTCTAGATTGAGTTATGGATGTCTGAGACTTGATGGATCTCCTAGAGATTTTGGTTGACTGAATTGTTGTATTTTAGAATATTTGGATATTCTAAGAATATTTGTACCAGAAGCACTATTATCTACAAGAAATTGTAGATATATAGACTATCAGAGAAATGAATTTCTTAAACTTTTGGATTTGATCTCATATTTAAAGAGTTAATTCACCCCGTAATTCATGTAATTGGAATTACATGAAGGTGATGAACTTTTATTTGAAAAAGATCAACCCATTTGGAAGATTTATAGCTTAGTGTATCTTTGGATTTTGAGTTAGTTCTCCTCTTGCTTTCACATGGCATGGCTAGGAAGCTAGATCTAGGTTTGGTTGGAAGGTTTTGCTCCTACTTAGGGGTTTTCCCTAGTGGTCTTTACATTATAAAGCTTTTCCTAAAAGTTCCTTTTGCACATGTTTCTTGATGCATTTTGGATGTAATCTTTCTCAATCAATTTAACAACATCGCTCGTTGTTCAAACTCACTACACCATCTGAACAAAGGATCTTATTTTGTCGTTTACAAACATGACTAAGAATTGCTTTCGACTTTCTATGATTTGTTGAATATGTAATTTCTCTATATATGCTTTACATTTGATGAACTGAAAATATCATGAAATTGTTTTGAAATTGCAGCCCTATACTTTCATATTTCCACTCCACATAATTGTAGAGGCTATTTCTTCTCTTTATGGCCTAGATTGAAGACAGTCAAGTCTCATTAACCCCATAGAGATGTGTTATGTGGAGCAATACGTGAAGGCATGATACCTGAACTTTTGTTTATAAGGTATTTTCTACAAGGTGTAGATTTTTTAGAAGTTTATTTCCACAAAAACGTTGTGTTCATTGTATTGATTTTACAAAAATCTAAAAGCATTAATAATAAATAGTCATTAATGAAAATTATAGCTATTATTTTCAAGTCATGATTCGCATTATTCAAATCACAAAATAGTTAATGTTGAATTATAAAATCATGAATTTAAATATCAAAGTAAGGAAAAAACATTTCAATTACTACACAACATTGTAAATTTCGAAAATGACGAAATATTTTTCATCCATTCTTATTGAACGGTAGTTTCTCATGTCAGATATTTGCAAATCTCAAAGCACCACAGTAATGGCAAGGTCTTTGTGTTATGCTACAACGTTCTTGTTATAAGGGTTATTCACATGCATTTACATCTTCATCTTAAGGCCCTATCTTTGAGGGCCATCTTAATCTTGATCTTAAGGGGGCTCAAGATGGACCTTTGAGTAATAAGAGGAGCCACAATATTCATCAAAAGAGGGCCTTCAATTAACCCATGATGACCCTTCAAGATGTAGAAATCTATAGGAAGGTGGGCATTTATGTGATGTCGTCTCAAATGATTACAACACCAAATTTTAGCTTGCTAACTGAGGAGACAAAGTATCAAGAATTAGAAAGCATAGTTAGGGTGGTCTTGAAGGTCAAAAACTTTGGAACTACAAGTCAGCTTTTAGCGATTTTCAACATTGGAATAGTGCAACCTACTACACCTTGTTCTCATTTCATAGATTTAGCCATATTTTTTGTACAACATGCAAAGTAACAAACTAGCAAAAAAAAAAATTGCAAAGCTTAACGATACTATTATATATTCACAACTATACAAGTACAAAATTAAAATGGCAGTCCATGGCCAAAGCAGTAAGCAACCCCCAAAAAGAGTGCACTATACAAAAACTAGAACGGACCCAGAGCACACCACGCAGTCCAAATGTCCAACAGCAATAGAAAAGTATATAGCAAGCAGTCACCAAAAGAGGTGAAGAAGATCCATCAAAAACCTGCCGGTTGCGCACCGTCCATATAAGCCATAAAATCGTGAGCCTGCACAGGTGAAGAATGTTCCCAAAAAGTGAGTCGTCCAACAACAACGTACACCATAAAACTATCAAATTTTGGAAAAACTGGACACACAACAAATTTGAGACAACAAAGATGAGATGATCAATTTAGGATCTTTCCCCGGTAGAGGCAGTGTTCGGGAAATCTCTTTGGGCTTTCTCTCTAATATCCTGCATTGTTTTTTAATTATTGGTTTTTGAAATTTTTTGCTTTCTAAATCCTGCAACTCATATTTTTTGCCGGCTAAATATTTACATTCATAAATTATTTTATTAGCTCAATAAACTTACGTAATCCAAGTTTTGTAAGGATCTCCTTAGTATACACATATTCACTTCATATAAAAATGACAAACATAATATTTACTACATTTAAAAAAAGTTATCAATTTTTTGAACGTCAATTTACTTCAAGTTTTTCATGAAATCGATTTTAGACGAAAGATGCAGATTTCATTCTCAAGAGATGCCGGCTTTCTTGAACACTTGGGTAAAGGAATGACATGACATGCCAGGCAGTAGGAGCGATTGGTGGGCATAGGACAGGACATAGGAGCGATTGGGCATAGAACAGGACAGGCAGTAGGAGTGATGATGGCAGCAGCGCTTCCTTGAATCCACGCGGAGTAGGAGGGACGACGGAGGGGGGAGAGGCGTGAGAGAAGGGGAGCAGATGGCTAATGGAGTTCTGGAAGTTATAATAATGGGACTAAAAATTAGGATTCACTCCAGTGAATGTGATGTTTCTTACTGCAGTTGATTCAGATGTAGCCGAATTCCTGAATTCTGCTCAGGGGCATGAATATATCTGGATTCCGTCTTCTCCATAATAGGTCTCGTTTCAAAAATCCAAGAATCATAGCGTAGAGTACCAGTTCATTCAAAAGCATCTGATGCTTCTACAACCAACATTTGGAGATTTTTATAGGAATCCACTCAGTTGGAGCTTTCTAAAATACTTTTCCTAGATTATGCTCAGGGGCGCAATTAGATTAATCACACGCAAATTTGAAATGCTGTTTTTTGCAATTTGTTTTCACGTTAATGCGAAACTCGAAACAATTCACGTTCGCAAATAAACAAAAACAAAACAGAAGTTGACTGCAATTTTTGCAAGTTACAATTCTACCAATGTCTTGAGACAATGATATGACAAAGTAGCAGCACTAGTTAGCTGATTTGCTCAAAAAACGCCTAGATCTTGATTTGACATCATCAGAACCCACGATCTTATATTTTCTTCACGATTGCAGCTTATATTAGACAACGATGATGATCCCCGGCATCTTTGCAAGAGTCGCATAAACTATTAATTTAAACAAGGCCAATTGGTAGTAGTAAGAACGAGCACAAGCTCACCTTCAGTCACAGGATCGCACTCTGCTGACTCCCCCTCTCTAGGAAAGCTACAACGATGATGCGAGTAGAAGAGTGCAGAGGCAAAAGAAAGAGAGCTCGCAAAGGTATACATATAGTTCATTGTAGCATGATGTATGGGTATAGTTGCTGAGTACGATCGACAACGCACATGCTTGAATCCCAATCGTTAAGTATTGACATCTTAGGAGCTTGCTTCTCATTTTGGCTTTGCCCACATGGCACATGTATATGTTATGTTTGACCACCACTATGCGTAACTTTGTTACAAAAAAAAAGTGTAAATATATTATTTTCATAAATATTAAAAAAGATTAAATTTTTTCAAAACATTAAACAAATTTTGCCTTTGCAAGTGAGAAGTGGACTCAATTTATTAGTGATTGTATCTTAGAGAGCTCAATTGGATAACAAATTCTAATGGACCCAAGAATGACAACTGAGTTCATATGGAATTCCATAGAACTTTAGGTATATGGATTCAATTCTAGACAGTAATCTCAAATTTTTTATAGTTAAAGATAGGTATCATTTCCTTTTTGGTATGTCTTCTCTGTGAAAAATCATAAAGTCATCTATGTTGAGTCTAGGGGTTTGATAAACTTTTCTATGTCCATCTATGTGTAAGTAGGTGATAGGGCCAATTTTGGCTTAGGAGGCAACTCGAGCAAGTACACTTGTAGTTCCATGATTAGGCCAAAAGTAACTTGTGATGTGGCTCGAGCTAGTTAGGCTTGCTACAAGTGTCATAATTGGGTTGGATGTGTGATTCATTCCTATGTGTTGGCATGACATCTAGTGACCAATCAAAAGTGAGATTTCTATCAAATCTGAGGACACATAAGTCACTCAACCAATCACATCTAGAGGAGTAGAAAAAGGGGTCCAATGAGAATCGAACATCCTCTACCTTGAGATCCTATTAGAAGACATGCTTCGTTCATTTGTACTTGAGTTTTTTGAAGATAATGTGAGATACACTATTTTGAGTCAATTTGGCATTCTCTCTCTACCCCAGTTTCCTTTGTTGGTTTTTCTCTCTATCCGAGAGCAAGGTTTTTCAACACTTGGTTTTTTCATGAGCAAGTCTCCACACGTGTGAAAGTACTTGTGTGTTTGATATATGCATGTAATCAAGTGCTCTTGCCTTAGTTTTTTGAGATAGATCTTGATTATCAATCTATGCTTGTCACGAAGTCTTAGGAGATTATAATCACACTTTAGGACATGGGTGAAATTCAACTTAAAATCTAGTATTTTTCCTAGGGAAAGAGATTTCAGAATGATTCTTATATTTCCTTAGTTGTGTTCACTCCCTTATACTTCAATATGCTCTAAATTTTGACGACCTCCTTAGGATCGAATAGTCTGCCAAGCCTTGTCTCCAGTGTGCACAATGAGATGTGATGGATATCCACATATCTTGGACTCTTCTCTCACAACATTGACCCCCTCATGCACAAAGAGCTCTTTTAAAAGCAGTAGGTATGGCATAGGTATGTCTCTCACAAAATGCACTTGTTCTATCAACTTATTGGATTTCCTCAATGGCCACGACATTGAAATTTTGAATCCATTGAAGTACCTTAGCATTCAAGACAATGGTTCACCAACCATGGATCAAAGATCATGAGGTAACTCTCTTAGTATACCACCAAATCCAATGCCCACAAGCAAGGCATTAGAGGAATTCTAAATCCAAAAAAGACCTTATAAGGAATGCCACGTAGATTGACAAAGTTTATAAATGTAAATTATCAAAATAAATTTATTTTCAGTCCAATGTGTTGTCATTTTTGCCCACACTATTTTTTATGGTTACCATTCTATGTGCATTGTAGTTTATAATTCATTAAAAATAGTAACTTTCTAGTCGTAGCTCTGATTGAGACGAAAATGGCGCCATTTAAAAAAAAATGAGAGCTTTCCAACGACTCCCTAGATGATCCAGTTTCAAGGTATTGTTCAAAAGTTATAGTCATTCAAAGTTTGAAAAGACCCAATATCTCTTCTCTGTGTAAATAGAGGACCCTCTCAATCCAATATCTCTTATGTGCGTAGGTAGAGCATCATCTCACTAAGAGGGTACTCTATCCACGCACATAAGAGATATTGGATCTTCTAAAAAATTTCATTGGTTGTAACTTTTGAACGATAGCTCAAATCTAGGTCATATAGGATATCATTAGAAAGCTCTCATTGAGCACTTTGCAATGGCAGAATTTTTGCCTCAATTGGACCTACGGTTAAAAAGTTATACTTATACATACATACATATATATATATATATATCTATATATATATATATGACATATTATACTATAAACAACATGTCAGGCTTGGGCTGCTCCCAATGCCGAATTAGTATTTTATTGAAAAAAAAATATTTTTCCAATTTTAATGAGCTACGTTACGTAGATTTCAAATTTGAGTGTTATGACTGGTCCATGTGTAAGAAAATTCTTTAAAAAAAATAAACATCATCTTTACAAAAGGTCTTTTTTGGATTTGGAACTCATCTAATGAGTGAGATTCTCAACTCTAGTCCACAAAGAAAATGCATCCATTCTCTCGCTAAAAATCATCACCTCTCTCCACACTCTAACACGTTCAAAACAACTAACACTCAATAGACACAATGCTCACAAAGCACGCAACACCATACTAATGCACACATTGTATCACAACAATCAGCATGCTTCAACTACTCATTCTAACATAATCAATCCAAGTTCCTTACTATCTCAAGCAAGCAACAAGTCTCAAATCAACCCTCAGTTCAAAGCAAACAAGCAAAGTCATCAAGATACAGACAATTTTTATCACTCTCTCAAGCCAAGGCGACACTCAATACTCTCAACACACATTCCGAACATACATCCTCACCACATGACAACTCTTACAACAAAAAACAAGCAAGCTCATTGACACTCAACACATGTATCTCTCTCAACACTCAACTTCTAACATCCTCACAACCAATTCTCTCAACATACAACACTCTCACACTCTCAACTTCTCACAATCCAAATGAGAGAATAAAAGCTCCCTTCCTATAGCTCTCCCATTGATCTTGTCATAGCCTCCACAAGGACCTTTGTGCTTTCATGGGTACTCCAAGCATGAAGTAAGAGATACTTTGGGTGGTGCTTGCATCGATACCCTTCCCTTTTGAAAAAATATGGCTTGGGTCAAGGGATACAGAGGTACCACATGTGTGAGCCACTTTTCCTCCTTTTGTCCTCTGAATGTGTAAATGTGATAAGGTGTGGGGTTACACTGCTTGTGCCAATCTTAAAATGGATAGTCCCTGAGTACCCCGATGTTCATTCAAGGTCAACCCCTACTATTTTAGGTAGGGGTGTTTTTCCAAGTCACATTGTGGTCTCCTTTTTGGCACTTGTCAGTTAGCGCACCCATGGTCGTTGTTGGCCCCAATGTCCTTCAAAGTTTTAAGAATTATTGTGGCATGTGTTTTGTAAGCCCACAATTAAATTCAACTAAAGGCTTAGGAAAACCTTATACTTAGACCTTTTACTATTTAAGTTTAGTTATTACAAACAACCATTTGTAATGGTTCAACTTAGAAAGTCTAAGTTTAAGATTTAAAACTTGAGTTCAAAGTTAATTCCTAAGTTCAAGTTTAATTCTAAGTTTATTGTAAGTGCATTTCATTTGTTTAGAGAAGGCTCTTTACAAGTTAATTAGCATTAAGCTTAGACTTAGTCCCATAAGCATGTTAGAGCATAGGCCCACCACTCTTGCCATATATGGAAGTGGATGTGTGCCTTCAACAACACTTGCACAAGCTATTTGTGATAATAGAGTTCTTTGTGTTAACTTTCTAAACCTAACTTGTGTTCCCATTGGTGATTGAATACCTAGTGGTAGGTGCTTGAGCCCCACTAGGCCTTCTCCATTGGTTTATGTTGTTTTTATTTGTAAGATAATTGTTATCTATCATTCTCTAATCCCTTGTGGAGTTAACTAGGAATGTTAGACCTCTTGTTAGGAAATCACTAGTTGGGGGCAGCCATAGTGACGTTAATCAATCTCTTTTTAATTAGAAACATCTTCTAGTAGGGAGACCGCCTTAGAAGATACCTATGTAAACAATAGAACCATGATCTGAGTGGACTTATCCATACTTACCCTACACGACGCATTTTAGTATCATTCATATTCTATTAGATGGAATAGAACATAGAAAGAAACTAAAAGTACAACAGTCGTTGCTACATTATCAATTTGAATTGTCAGGATACTGGCTTGGCCCGTGTGGTTTGCTTGGCTCTCAAAATATGCCCACAATTTATTGTCATGCATTAATCATATTCCTGGCGTTGTCTCACAATTATTTGGTCCCTTTGTCAAAAAATAAAATTCATTGTTGGTTATCTGTTTGCATTGTCTAATTGAGAAGGAGTTATGGGATATCATCAAGGGGATGAGCGCAGACTGCCCAATGAAGTGGACATCAAAGTATTCAACAATAAGGTGAGAAGTGCGTTAACCTTTGTTAACTTCTTAGTGAAGGACCATATCATTACACATTAGTGAGAGAAATTTGAGGCATCAAATCCATCCAGGATCGTGTTTCTGAAATCAAAGTTAAATAAAGCCCGAATGGAGCAAGGAGAGCATATTCATACCACAACTAGAAAACTCCGTGTTTATTCACGCGTAGCATCCACGCGACACACAACACTTAGCCAATTTTCCAAAATTTTGTTTGCGTGTAACATCCACGCGTGGATTATCTATGCCCAAAAAAATTTGAACACACCTCCGGCAAGTCCACCGATGTTTTTCTTACATGACGCCGAAAAATTTATTTGCGTGTATAATCCACGCAAAATTGAATTTTGAAAATTTCGGCAACTATTTGGGAGGGAAGCTTGGCGGCACCTGACGACGGTTTTATGCGTGGATAATCCATGCAACTTCAGTTATCTCAACAACTTCACCGGACCGAGACAATATTTCGATTTAGGGATACTCCACGTAAAAGTTATCCACGCGTAAATATCTTCCACATGGATTATCCACGCGATTTTTTTTTTTTTTGTGCTTGTTGATAATGAAATGGAATTAGTTAAATAAATATTTTTTTAAAGTGAATTATATTTCAATTCATTATATTTGTAAAAGTGTCCTTGTCTTGTTCACTTAGTGATGAGTTGATTAGATGTAATCAACTCACCATTCATAATTGAATTTCATAATTATGTTAAGTCCATAATGTTAGATTTTTTTATGCTCAGCCTTAAACAAATCGTTCAAGTAATGAGCATCCTGAAAAATCGAAGGCCACCGACTACGTATTTTTGGACCTTCACATCTTTTCCCTTCTTTAAAGAATTCTTTTTGCCTTAACCATCTTAAACACCTTCACCTTTTTCGCACTTTAGCAAAAAATGCGAGACACTGGCCAAGTGGCCAAAATGCCTTACAAACCATTTCTAAAGCACCTTCGGCTTTTGTCACCTTCAGCTTTTTCCACCTTCGTCGCTTTTTTCACAGTGTGGCCAAAGTCACCAGAATGCCTTAGAAACCATTTCTAAAGCACCTTTGGCTTTCGCCACATTCGGGTTTTGCCGTCTTCTTCGCCTTTTTCACAATGGAGCCAAAGTCACCAGAATGCCTTAGAAATCATTTCTAAAGCACCTTCGGCTTTCGCCTTTTCGGCTTCAGCCGCCTTTCGGTTTCAGTCGCCTTCTGCTTTTTTGCCCTTCAGCCTTTCGACTTTTTTGCTACCTTTAAACTAAGGGCACCTTCAAGAGTTGCATACCTTCAGTCTAAAGGGACCTTTGGGTTTTTCGGGTTTTTTTGCATTTTTCTACATTGGCAAACTGACGTCGCCAAACGTGTCAGCAACTCTAAAAACAGCTAGACAACCAAATATCCCAAAGGCGGTGAAGCGGTTACCAACTTTGTACATATGCAAAGACTGGCGTAAATAGCCTTAAAGGCTTGTAAGATATTTTTTCTTGACACTTGTAAATCTATATATTAGCTGAATCAAGCTATGTAAGTGTTAATCAAATTTCTCTTTTGATCAGAATTTTCTGTAGCTAGCATTATCACGCTCAGCAAGTTGAAGTTATTACTTTAAGCCATTGTACTCACTGTTCATATATTTTATCAGAGTGCAAATTTTGTCTCACTGCTGCATCGTTCATTTGTGCAATTTGTATGAATTCTTCTACTTGAATAATTCTACTGCTAACTGTTGCGTTTCCATTCCTACACACCTTCGCTCTGAGCAACCGAGCTTTCGCTGCGTTCATGACCACCGTTTTACGACATGGTATCAAAGCGGGCATTTCAGTAATCTGTATTTCTATTGCGGATTATCAGTCTTGTTTCTATCAAGATGTCTTTCTAGCAAGCGCGCAGCCAACAGTATTTCGACCATCGTTGTTTCTACCAACAATCTCGTTCAACCAAAATGGATCCATCATCTAGTTCATCTCTCATTGACAAACTCGATGGAGATAACTACCATCTCTGAAAATTCAAGATGAAGGTTATACTTCTAGCCAAAGAACTATGGGACATCGTTGATGGCACAGAGCTCAAACCAGAAGGTGATGCAGTCGTCATCACCAAGTGGAGACTGAGAGATGGCAAAGCATTTGTCATAATCACCCTCAATATCAAGGATACTCAGATCAGCCACATATGTGCTGCTCAGACCGCTAAGGATGCATGGGACATCCTAGAAACTCTCTACGACATTAGAGACGTTACATCCAAGCTCCATCTGAGGAAAAAAATTTTCACCCTCAGAATGTCTGATGCAGATAGTGTTTCGAGTCACGTCAACACTTTCAAAAATCTTATGGAGTAGATGACTACAACCGGCTCAGTCAGAGAAGATTCTGATGCACTTATGACTCTATTATTGAGTCTACTTGAAGCCTATGAAAATTGGGTAATGGCAATTTCTATCCAGGAGCACCTCACTCTATCAAAAGTAATTTCGCTGCTCCTACAAGAGGAGATCAGAAGATCAGCATCCTTCTTAGGCTCAGGATCGGATCCTCAAGTTCTATATTCAAAAAATCAGAAGTTTAGATCCAAGAGATCTACACAGTCAGATTATCCTGACAAAAAGAGCAACATGCAGCGGCTTGTACCAAATGAAGCATCAACTTCAGAACCTTCATCATTCCAACCAAGACATAATCTATTCTGTAAGTACTGTAAGAGGACTGGTCACCTTCTCAAGGATTGCAGAACACTGCAATACAATAACGAAATGAAGCAGTAGTTTCAATAACAAGCACATGCTGCTTCTACTAGTCACTCGATCCAGCAACAGGAGGAAGATGAAGGTGCCTTCTTGACCAAAGTCGAAGAACAACATGATATCGATTCCTGGTACTTGGACTCAGGTGCATCACAACACATGACTCACCATCGACACTGGTTCCATGACTATAAGTCATACACCCATCCTACAGTTGTGCAACTTGGAGATAACTCAACTCATACAATCGAGGGTGTAAAAACAATCAAAATCGAATTCTAGAGAGGTGATGTAATGTTTTTGTCCAATGTTCTTCACATTCCAAATCTGAACAGAAACTTGCTCTCAGTTAGTAGAATCACAGATTCGGGACAGAGGGTCGAATTTGATAGACAGAGTTGTACTATTTTTGACGAATCTAGGAAAGTTATTACTTTCAGTAGAACGTGTGACAATTTGTACAAAATCAATCACTCCTATTCTACAAGTAGTCAAGCTCTTTTTACTTCAACTTCTGAATCAATTGAGATGCTTTGGCATTTCAGATTAGGCCATTTAAATTCCAATTGTATTCAGCAAATGTCGAAACAAAATCTAGTACAAGATCTACCCTTCATTAGAAAATTGAATTTTTCATGCGAAAGTTGTATTTCCAGCAAGCATGCTAGAACTCCAGACACTTCCGATTCAGTTCGTTCTTCTAAAAGTTCATTAGATCTTGTATACATGGACATTTGTGGTCCTATGCAGACTATTTCACAGGGGGGGCTGTCTATTTGCTGACTATCATTGATGACTTCTCTCGGAGGACTGCAACACATTTCTTGAAGAACAAATCTGAGACTCTCAAGTTTTTTGTGCAATTCAAGGCATCATCAGAAAAAATGACCCAGAGAAGAACCCAAGCTCTATGCTCTGATGCAAGGGGAGTATTTATCTCCAGCAAGTTCAAAGCTTTCTGCAAGGCCAATTGAATACATTTACAACAATATTCAGCTTATCAGTTTGCATTCTCTCTCTACATAACCTCTCTCTAAAGTGAAATTTCTTAAAGGGCCCATTTTGAGCCCATATTTCACCTAATGGATGACAGATTTGGCATGCTTGTGGTTTGGATTTTGTGGAGACCCAGAAATGATACCTACGGTAGCAAGAGCAGCCTCAGTGACCCGCACCTTGTGGGTGGCTCCTTGGAAGATAATATAAAACCTAGACTTGGCTTCATTCCGAGTACTAAACGCCATAGTAATAAACTCCATACTTATTTTATTTGAAAAGGCATGCTCATGGATCCCCATTTCTGTGAGCAAGGGCTCAGCAAGATTCATCCATTCCGCCACCTTGCTTGTGCTAGGAAGCGATGATGTCCGTTGAGGTTGGAACATCATGTAAAACAACAGAGCAAGTTGAGGTACTAGTATCTCTGAAGACATGATGTTACAAGTAAAACTGAGAGTAAAAGACTTGAGAGTGTATCAAAAAGCTGTAAAACAGTTTCGAAAAAGTTTGGTCATGGAAAAATTCTCGAGAGCTTTGCTAGCACAAGTGAGAAATGAAATCTAATTCAGCCCTTTCATAGGCTAATTTTGAGGGTCTATTAGACAAAGTACTAGTTTGGCTCATCAGTTTTGGACAACATTGCAGGCACGTTCAGTTTTGTAAAAATAGCTTCTAGAATTCGGCGAAGGTTCTTGACCAATGGTGTAACTGGGTGAAGGTTTTGAAGGTCTCGGGAGGGTTCAACTCTCGCCTAAGTGCATCCTTTGCCTAGGTACTGTATTTAATAAAAAAATCTAAGATCTGATACTATGTCCAACCTAATTTTGGCATTCTAAATCCATCTGTCATGTCGATGAAGGCTCATAATGAGGGTAACATGCTCAGCGAAGGTTGTTAAAGTAGTAGGCTTCCGAACTCTCATCTGACTTCAAAACATGTACTTACTCTGGAAAATAACTTTCTCCCAACTCAATATAGGTGAATCTGAATTGGATGTATGATCTAGCAACTCGGCAAAGGTTCATATGACTATTTGTTCAAGATCTGACTAAAAAAGTGATGTCTTAAGTCATTTTTCATCAAAAATTGATTCTTGAAAATACTTTCTTTCATTTTTTTTTGGATCTGGTGACTTCTTGACTTTTGCTCATCATTCTTTTTCTTCTCTTTTTTTTTTGGAAAGATGCTGTCTTTTCTAAAAAAAGAATCAACAAGTAGTGAAAAACAACAAAATTTTCAAAACAACAAAAGTAAGGAGATTTTTGATCATGCTGGCTAAACTGGCTGCCAAAACTTGAGTAGTCCACTACCATTCACTAGGGTATCATATCCATCCAGGTGTTCCAAAATAACTGTTCCATACAACATTATTTCCTTAACTTTGTATGGTCCTTCAGCTATAAATTTCAGTTTCTCTTTGATCAATTTAGTCTTATACATCAATGCTAGATCTGTTTCCTTTAGGTCTTTTTTGTGTAAACGATGATCATGCCATGCCTTGCGACGAGCTTTCTGTACTGCTAGACTTCCATCAATCTGGTTTCACAAAGTTTATGCAAAGCCTCATTTGTAAAGATTTCACATCATCATCATATATTATTTGCACAGAGATGACAAATATTATCCGTCATTCGTCTTTTCATTTTGTTGGACACTCATTTATGGTGTAATTCTCCACGCATATCGCACACCAAACATTTTCTCTGCTAGAAAAAGTCTTAGCAAACTCCTCACCTGCTTTGTCACTCTTAGCCTGTTGCTCTTCCAATGTTTTCATCTCCTGCTTTTGACCAAGTTTTTCAAATTTGTTAATCATCAACTCTATTGTTGCATTGATATTTGTGGATGCAATAGTGGTGGATGTTGTGGTAGTTTTCCCATTGTATATGGCAGCATTCAAATACTTGGTTCATCATCTGAATTTTCATCCTCCTCTCATATTGCATCATCCATAGCGTGTCGTAAAGACACATAATCGGTTTGGCATTTAAGCTCGCGTCTAATCCTTTTAGGTAGACCTGCTAAACTCAAATTTGAAATCTATGTAACGTAACTTTTTGAGTCCACATTTTGATTCCACACTAAAAATGGCATAACTTTTTAGTGATAAAATGACATACCTGTATAGAGAGTTAGCAATGCATAATTTGAATTCGAAGCTAAATGACTGTAGGCCGTAGTAACAAAGAATGTTACATTTTCACAAATCATAGATGATCATTTAGTATCAAATGCTACAAAATCACTACGAGAAGTGCATAGTATTTGAAAAAACAAGTTGAATTAGTGGAAGAGATACTATGAATCATAATGTGAGTGGTAGGTCGCTTTCCACACAACATTAAATCAATTAGCCTTGTTCTAAACAATCTTGTTGTGGGATCATATGAATGTTTATGAGCTTCCTACAGTCCATCGCTTGGATAGGAAGTAGGCAAATAAAAAATTCTTCATAAAAAAGGTGTTTTTTGAGCCTAATATCCATCCATGGACAACAACTATCATTACTTAGTTTCAACTTGATTGCTATCTAGCATACGTATAAGCTATAAACAAGCAAAGATCTTTTGGTTTGCATTGCTGTCTGGTAGGCAGCTACCATACATCAAGTGTCAACAAAGATTAATTGTGGTCCATTGCTGTTAATAAGTCATAGAAAACCGTTTTTAAAGGTGAAAGAGATTAAGAATGGTCCACCGTTGCCTGTAAGGCAAATAGATCCATTTTTTGAAGTGAAAAAAGGTGATTGATGGTCCATCATTTGTGAGCGAGACATCATAACAATCTTTCAACATACATTTTGCTTATTGTGAAAAGCTATGAGTAAACACATCACCAATAGCAACAAAGAAGCATAAATTTAAGTGTTTAAAGCAACAAAGGGTGATAGCATTCTAATGAAATAGGATAAACCTCTTACCATATGATAGATCTCGAAGGATGGAAGCATAGTAGGGCGCACTCACAAGAGGAGAGAGATGATGAACTCTTCCTCTCAGATCATTTTGATTGTAGAAATATTTCAAATGGTTGGTGACCCTTATTCACCACAAAATTACTACCATATAGATTCTCCATATTTTGAACGTATGAATTATGACAAATAACTCATTTTCATGAGTAGTATATCTAACCTATACATTAGATAGCTTTCTTACTTTCAAATGCAATGAGCCGATCGACTTGCAACAAAACCTCTCCAATAGTTGTATCACTCACATATATAGTAACGAAGAATGGGAGGTCCAAATTAGCTATCATTAACATAGAAGTTGAGACAACTAGGAGTTTGAGTTTCCCGAGGCTCTCATCTAATTTCTCATTCCATTTGATTGGAGGGCTTGGCCTACATTTCCAGCAATTAACCCCTTTTAATGACTTGTTGATCGGGGTGGCAATTTTTGTATATTCATTTGGAAGAACATAGTGAATCCCCCAAAACAATTTAGTTCACATATGGTTCCAAAAATTGGCCATTCCATAACAATCTTTAACTTTTTCTCATCAATCGTAATCCCCTCAATGGTGATCTTATTACCAAGGTAAAGGAATTATTTTCAAAAGAATTCGCACTTAGATTCTTATGCAATCGGAGCATTGTTCAATCCAAAAGATAAAACTAAGAGCTCATAATGGCCATACCGAATTCTAAAACTAGTCTTTGGCACAACATCTGAATGTATCTTGATATGATGATATCCCATACCAAGATCAATCTTAGTGAATAATCTCACTCCACATAATTGATATATGAGATCATCCATTCTAGGAAGCAGGTATTTACTTTTAACCATGATTTTATTTAAACCTTTGTAATCAACACACATGCAAAAACCTTTGTCCTTCTTGCTCTTAAGTAGGACCTGCGCTCCCCATGGTGATTTACTAGCCCTAATATGTCCCATCTTATGGTATTCTTCAATTTTCCTAGCAACTTCCTCCTCTTCCCTTTGACTAAACTTATATGCATGTTGGAAAATAGGGTGGCTACTAGGAATAAGTTCAATCTTGTGATCTACAAACTAAATGGGTGGTAAACTATGTGGAGTTCTTTAAAAACATTGAATTGTTGTTTTAAGTTTTGCACTATTTATTCTTCTTGATGAAAATTTCGGTGTTGCAATTAAGAAACACATTAACAACATCTAGGCTGTAAAGCAAGATGAAACAATTCATAGTCAAAATAATTCAAATTTTTGTTATTCAACCAATGAAATCATTGATGATGGAACTACATCAGTTTCTCCAAAAATAGAGACATTACTATCAAATTTACTAAAAACCATTCATATTATATAATTATATATGTGCGATTAAGATTCATGACATGGAGGTGATCTACTTAGCATAGTCCTGCATTCAGAGCTCTAGATCGGGGACTCTGACATTCCAAGCTTCTATGTTTGACCCAAGGCTAAGTGGACCATGTACTGGCCATCGTGGGCATCGAGAGCTTCTGCACAACCTAAGTGTTGATAAAATTGTGACTGCTACTAAAATTCAACAACTCATTTATGTCTTTTCCTAATACTTTGCCTCTAGCTCTAAACAAATGATTGGGACCGAAAGATAGTGTGCTAAAATTACAAGAGCACGCACAATTACCAACCAAATTGATCTCAAATGTATCTGCGAGTATTTACATCATCATGTTTCATCATGTTGCTCGAGACACCATTTTGTGGAATGCCTAGGTTTATTGCAAAGGAAACATAAATTTTCCTTAACAGCCAATTTGCGAGTTTTGTCTTTTACCATAGGTTTTTTTTTTTTTCTAATGAGCAACAACATGAAGTTTTTCAAAAAAATTCTTTTCATTTTTTGTATTTTTCACTCTTTTACTTCGAGGCCGTTTAAGGCCGTTTGGTGGAGGGTATGCTTGCATGAAGCTACAACGGCATCATAGGCATTAACCACTTAGATAGCTTCTTCCAAAGTGTGTACCAAATTATAGATATGAATCATATGCATTTGCTGGATTATAAAATATGCCATCACTCTCATGGGAATGAATCTTTGCATGACAACTAGTTAATCCTCATCATCTCCTTGATGCTTGTGTGCTTGGATCTAGGATTCAGGGTAGAATAGGAAATGCCCACTACATGTTCTAAAGAACACAAACTCCTCATGGTAATAACATGACATCCTCTCAAGAAACCATGTCTACAATCATCCATGTATGACTTATTTTGACGATTTCCGAGTTATATACAAACCACATACATCATGGACATGGTTTTGTTGCATCCTCTTAATGACAGATACTCAGGAGATGATTCTTCCATTCTACTTACGTATCTAACTATTGTTGCAACTTTAAGATTTGAATGTCATCTTTCTCTTTTTCTTTGGTCGAAACATGCCTTTTGAGGATGGATGCAGTAGACCCCATGAGTTTTCATGTATCATATATAATGACATTCAAGCTAAAACCTGACTAATATGCCTTCAAATATTATTAAAAACCAGTCTAACAACTCTTTCACACTATTCTTCAGTAGTTCATGCCTAGATCCATAATTAGGGTTTTTAATATAACGTTCTTAGATAGCATGGATATGTGTAAGATACGAAATTTTTACATAAGGATTAGAATGGCATGGATCTGCCCTAATACCTAGTAAAAATCTTGAAAGTCCCTCATAAGCAAGAAACTAAACCTATCCAAAACGAAGTCATATATACCATGAGTTGAATCTAATGTTCTATATAACATGAATTTGCTTAGAACTAACTATAGCGATACAAAACTAGCTTTTACGTATGCAAAATAGGTATAAGGATTAGCATGGCACATACATGCCCTAATATCTACATATTTGCAATTTCAACCATGGTAATAATTTATGCTACCCATGTAGGTGTCACATTAGGCTTCTGGTGAAATATGAAAGCATGGATATGCTTAAAAGTATGGACAGTTTGTCATGTACAGACTATTGAAAATCAAAATTCTCTTAGAAGGGAATGTAATGTCTGAGACAAGAGATGAGGCACAAAAGATGTTGTCTAACATCGGGATGTGGACTACAAGCAATATCATACATGTCCAAAAGATTGTATTTTATATCGAGGAAGGCACGAATCACTCAAGGCTCTGTCCCATTTGTGATACTCCTCGATATAGAGATGATTTGCAAGGGGCAACCATTCCGTGCAAAGTTTTATGACATTTTCCAGTAATTCCATGATTGCAACATTTATTTTGTTTTAAATATCTTACAAAACTTATGGACTGGCATGCACACCATACCTCTACAGATGGGATGACGAGGGTACCTTTAGATTCACCTGCATGGAAACACATCAACAAAGAGTATCCAAGCATTGCCAATGAGTCAAGAAATGTGAGATTTGGTCTTGCAATAGATGGTGTGAACCCCTTTGCTGTATGAACAACTACGTGGTCCATTTGGCCTGTTTGCTTGGTAGATTATAGTATTCCTCCTTGGTTGAGTATAAAAAAGAGACACATTACGTTGGCACTTCTAATGCCTAGCCAATGCAAGGTTAAGAACATGGAAGTGTATCTTGAGCCGCTTATTGACGACTTGGTAGATTTGTGGAAGGGGATAAAAGC
Organism: Diphasiastrum complanatum; assembly: GCA_029204225.1. Classification (NCBI taxonomy): domain Eukaryota; kingdom Viridiplantae; phylum Streptophyta; class Lycopodiopsida; order Lycopodiales; family Lycopodiaceae; genus Diphasiastrum; species Diphasiastrum complanatum. Next base: position 7,116,581 of record CM055094.1, on the reverse strand, counting down.
ATATGACATTTCGCGCCCCTTACATGAGAGGGAGTTTACACTACATGCCATAGTAATGTGGACAATGCATGACTATCCAGGATTACGTGAATGCTCATGTAATCATTCAAACAATGTCTATCTTGTGTACATAGGAGTTTGTTTACAATTACATACGACTAGTAATTCTTGACATTTACATTATATACTACAATGGCTATAATTAATTTTTGACATATACTTTTTTTAATAGTGATTGATAGTATCCATTTGTTGGGCAGGCTTTCAAACGGCTGGAAAAAATGCTTGTTTTTTGTGCGGGCCAAATCTTGTGGGAAGATACTCTTATAGTCTCAAAAAAATTGTTTATGAAAATCATCGTAAATAATTGCATGAAGGCCAAAATTTCTACATTCATGCTTTATAATTGTGGAGTTATGGATAAATGGTTAGACCTATATGAAGAAGAGAAAAAAGAGAGGGCCTTGTCTAGAAAGCGCCAACGACAGAATAGAGGTAGACACATGGCCACAAGTTCACATGATGTTGAGCCATTGCCCAAGCAAGGCACTATAGAGTGGATGCATGGGATACTACAAAAAGCAACAAAAGAGGGACAAAAAATATCAAACATAGAATGGGACTTTGCAAGAGGATACGAATATTGGAAGGTATTATTCTTGAGATACTTTATTATTAGAACATTCTTGTTTATAACAATATTTGTTTAATCATTTTGAAACACCATGTTCATTCAAAGTGATTATTTATGAGATTCGTGTTTGTCATGTGGTAGTGCAAAATGTATAATGCTATATGGGCTTTTGGTTTCCACTTTCGTGTTGAAAGGATTGATAACAAGAGACCTCGTCTCCTTGATGCTTGTGTGCTTGGATCTTGGGTTGAGGCTAGGGTAGGAAATAGCCCCACAACACTCGACTCTAAAAACATCATAGAATTGATTGTAATAGGTGATTGCTTGGATTTGGGCTTTGATACCACGTTAAAATTAGAGGTTATGAGCCTCATTTGGATACTAAAACATTGAAAAAACATCAAAGATTTCACTTATATCTAATGGATAGAAAAGTAGCACACAATTCTACCTATTTTGCATCTTATTTGGCAAGAGCTTTTGAACACCACAATCACACTAGAATTAATTAATCCTCACATCCTTTCACACATGTGGAAAGTATAGTGCTTTGTTTGGATTCAAATCTATTCATTAGACACAAAAAATATCACATTCATCATGCATCAATTCCTCATGAAAGAGCAAACTTGCCAAAATCACCATCTCTTGATAATCTCTCAAAGTATGTACAAAATGAGCCTCAATCCATATGAAATGATCTCGGATATGAGATTAGGGTAGAGTGCCATTAGGGTAGACCCTAAACCTGGCTATCAAAGTCTTGGATCATGCATAATTATCCTCTTGGTAGCTCAAGTCAAGTGACTTACAAAAGTAGGTGGCCAACCTCATCAAAAATCCCTATAATGTGGGAACATGATTTATGTGTCGTAAAACAATGGTCGTGAATGACAATCCAAAATGTCTATGGCTAAGAACAAGGAGAACAAAGAGAATGAAAGGTATAACTAAGAATGACAAGAAGTTACGACTATTGACGTCAAATCAACCTCGACTGTACAAAGACGGGCAACAAAAGAGTATTCGGGCAGCAACTGTGGTCCAATCACAATCGTTTGTTCTGCCCGACGGGATATTTGAGAATCACGAAAATTTGGCCGGGAAAGGAAAAACAATTTTCGCCCGTCAACCATTGTTACAGTTCGTCACAGATGGACACCATTGATTGGGACACATAAGCGTTGAAAGCATGTGAAGTAAAAAAAAAGCATCTTGACAAAGGGCCCATTTTGAGTAAAAATATCCCCTAATGAAACCTTTTGTTCACACCACCATCAATCAGTACCACACCAATGATGGTTACCTGCTAGAAGCCATTAGAGATCCGTCTCTCCACAATACTACATAGCTTCTGAATAGTTGCTTGATGGTTGGCAATCTCAGAAAGGAAAGGATCTCTTCCCATATCCTGCATCGCTTGGTAGAATCTAACTATGTGCTAGAAAAGGAGACCGTGCAATCGACGACTGGTACAAGACGGTCTTCGGGGATCTGAAGAGAGTGATCAAGAGTAATACCAAACAATAGTTTACTGTTGGCTCTCTTCTGTCCTCCTTAGCTGCCTCATACTTATTCAATAAAGTTCACGGGTTTTGCGTTGATTCCATGCTAGCCACCTATGAAGTAGCACCAGCCGATTCATCCTGCCAAGCATTTAGTTCTCAGAGGTTGTTGTAGAGAGTACGAAGCGAGATTGTCGCACCCGCATCGCCTTCCACATCTCGACATCGCACTCAACCACCATCGTCAATTGCGCCCATATCCCCTGTTACAACTCGCTCTCCACTCTCCGTACCCTCAGCCACTGCAACAACTCTCACCTCTAATTCCTCCCAAGGGCAATATGTGACAATTGGAACTACCATTTTAATCCCAGTTATCCAAGCCACCCCCCACGGCAAAGTCTATAATAAAAGAATATGAAAAAGTCGTTGCTCAAGTTTTAGAGACAACCTCCTAAATTCAACTACCACTAGTGTCACCTTTCTTGCCTCCACAACAAGATCAGGGTGAAATGGATATAGGCATGGATCAAAGGGTAGAAGAAGAAGCAACCCCGGCTTCTCAAGCCACGGACGCAAGACCATCTACATCAAGGGCCATCCCATTGTTTCAGAAATCGGTCACCATCGAGGAACAGATACAAACATTCTTACATCAGCATATGTATGAATCCTCGAGGGGTGGTTGGGTTATAAAATTCCAAACTTCAAAAATAGAAGCAGAAAAGGAACTGGATAAGCTATCTGCATTGCGTGAGTAGCAACCACCATGGCGCATGACTACTTTTGAAAAGACTTGAGACTCAATTAGGAGTTATGTAGCGAGCCCTCGCCAGCTCCGAGTGGATCCATACCATGTTCCAATGCCACGCAAGAATAACTGAAAACATTTGGGAGTACCAAGCCAATGGATAAACTAACCATCCATACTCCAAATTGGCCCATAATCCACCAACCATTTAGTTGGTCGATCGTAGTGGATTTCAACCGTGCCATTCAAGCATATGCATAAGAGTACAGGTCATCACCAGATCTGACCATTGGGCAATCGACTATTTTTGCAAAAGACTTGATCAAGTTGGCATCAGTTTCAACCAGATGGGATGATTGCTTACCAGTATTATCTTTCAATCCGAATCTTCCCATGGCGTCCCTATAGAAAGATTGTATTATCGTGTCACAATGTTGGGTGGTTCATGGGAGAATAAGCTCATTTCTTGGACAACTTAAAATTGGCTATTCGATGTGAATAAGTGTTGTTTTTTCACACAATATCGACTTCAATACAGCGCGCTTGGAGTTTATGGAAAAAATCCAGTATCATCTAATCAAGGTCAACCAGAACCCAAAGTAATAAATCTCGCGAGGTGTTGTGGGACCACCACCAATTTCGGTGGGAGATACTGCCCTTATGTTGATGAATTAACCATCAAATTGACAAAATTCCAACTCGTCAAAGAGATTACGATGAATATGAAGCCAACATTTGGATCCAAACGTGTTTACACTAGTGTCAGCGTGCCTATCGCTGTATTTGTTGCCATATTTAAAACAATACTATTTAGAAAAACAAATACATTATGGGTATGGAAAGTGACGGAATCCTCATTGTTGGACAATGTATTTACTTTTTGGGACTCACGGAATGTAGATCACAAAGGTGATTTAATAAGGTGTGATATTTGTCGTGAGACGATGACAATAAGATATCACATTGCACGCCAAACATGCTCCTTCAGTTTTGTTTATAGGCGGTTCAAGTTTGCTCACAGTCGATGGGATAGCTTGGATGCAGAGACGAGACATCAAGAATTTGAACTACCCATCCATATGCCAAATGATGAAGTGCAAGAAGTCTGTGTTAATGGTGAATGGAGTCTGGAAGATGTACGGGCTATGGTTGGTTTAATATATGCTGATGTGCCCACAAATTGTGTGTTCACTATCAACGAACAAACCGTAAGTGTAAACAATAAACGTGCTTCTAAATTTTGTAAATGGTTGTTGAACACATATATAAAATGAATTTTAATATTGAAATGGTGATGTCTGGTTTTGCAGATCAGGAGACGCGCAGAAAAACACCAAAAGTGCGCATCATTTTTAGATTTGGTCACCGTAAAAATACATAAAATGAGTTGCATTTATTAACTAGCTTTAACTAATAACATTGATCTATCCGATGGGATTTCATCAGAGATTTGGTTCTATCGTTTCCATGTTTGCTAGGGCAATAGCTATGGTTTGGTTTGGTATGCAATTGCAATGTAAATGTTTTGACTAGACATTTTCTATAAGAAATTGTTGATAACATGTTTTGGAAATGTATAGAATTATTTCATTGTGTATATATTTCTTACTTTCCTATTTTTGAACAATTGAGAGATCTTTTTGGAATGCTTGCTATAATTGGAATGGCACACTATATAAGGGTGTGTGGGTCCCCATTTCGCCATTTCATCCTTACTGTCAGAGAGTTTCCTTTGTTTTTCATAGGTTGATATCATCCTGCTATGCTCACACAAGTGCAAATTAGTGTCGTTATTTATATCTGCATGGCGACCTAGTTTATGGCACGTACGAAACAAATAGCAAGGCGGAATCCAAGGGAAACAACGTTATTGCACCAAGCCGCTTTAGAAGCAATAGAAGCACGGGAAAGGCGCTCGAGGAGTAGGAGTAGCAGCAGAAGTAGCAGCATTGAACCTGCGGCGGAGGAAATGGACATAACTCAGGATGAGCAGGCAGCAAATGGATGATCTTGGGCAAGTTCCCATGGATTGTGAGCAGGTGCAGGGGCAGGAGCAGGGGCAACAACAGGTGGTAATGGAGGAGCTTGGGCAGCAGCAAGCGACAATGGATGAGTAGGGCAGGAGCAGGGGCAGCAACAAACACCTCTGGATGAGCATCATATAGCTAGAGCAGCAGACGATGTCCTGCTGCATGATTTTGGTGTGAGGTCAGTGCTGGGAACCCCCTCTCCAACACAGAGCTAGCGCGACGCCACTCAGGCTTTTCTGGACAGTGCGGTAGCTGCTTCCAGGCTGATTCCCAATTATTTCCTTGGGATCTTCGACGATCAGGGTCCTCAGGAACAGGTGCCTCTTGATGGCTTTGCGGTTGGTTCGTCAAGAGTCGGAGCAGCTTCAAGGGACTCCACTCCAACACAATCACTCGGACATGTGCGCTCATCGGCTCGGACCAGACACCAAATACAGAAGCCATTGGGGAGGCTTCTAAGCATGTCACACCCACATCACGGCCGAAATCTAAAGTTGTTCATCGAAAGAGAGGTCACTCGAAGCCTCGATGCCTTCCGCGGACCATCCCTCAAGCATAGTCACAACCGGAAGCTCCCCAAGTGCCTCGAGATCAGTCAGCACTAGAGGTGCCACAGGACCCCCCGTAGGACCCTCCCACACAAGATGAGGCAGGACCTAGCCAGCCGGCAACACGGAGAAGGGCAGCCACACCGCCACCACCCTGGCAAGGCAAGGTCCTCAGAAGGATGTAGCCTCCACAACCACGTCGCCGAAGGAAGAGCCGAATTTCGAACTGGTATAAGGAGATTCAAAAATACTAGAAATCCACGGAATTCCTCATACAGAGAGCTCCATTTGTTCGGACGATCAAGGAGATCATGGACGAATTCTCCCTTGGGCTCAGAATTACGGGCGAGGCTGCAACGACTATCCAAGAGGTGACAGAAATGTATCTCACAAATTTGTTTGAAGACTCATTTTTGTGTGCTGTCCATTGTGAGAGAGTTACTATACTTCCAAAGGACATGTTGTTGGCAAAGAGGCTGAGACATGAGAGGAATTAAAAATGATGTACTCCAAATTTTGAGATAATAATATCAGATCATTTTTGTCATCGGACTCTATTGAATTATTGTGTGAATTCATTTTATGATGAAATACAGTTTTCTGTGAATGTTTTTGGTTTTCTAAATTTTTTATTGGAGTGTATATCAAATGCTGATTTGCACGCAAGGGTGCGAAGGGGGCCCGTTTGACCCGGTCAAACTGCCTCTGTCCGCGCCCTTGCTTGATTTGCACGCAAGGGCGTGGACATAGGCAATTTGACTGGGTCAAACGGGCCCCGCGAAGATTTTGAGCACAAGAAAGCATAAAACGCAAGAAGAAAGTGGGAGAAGAAAAATAGAAAATGACTATGATATGCAGTGGCGGTGTGGAAAGGATGATGGCGTGTCATGATGACATGACATCTGTCATTTCCATTAGTAAGGGTGTGCATGGCTCAGAGTTTCAAAATATGATTTGACAGACCAGTCTTAATTACAATAAAGACTGTTTGTGAAAAGAAAATAAATAAATAAATAAAAAACAATATCCGTTCTTATGTATAGGCGTATACACATGTGAATAATGGTGACCACGTAGGCATCATCTTTAATGGATGAATACAAAAAATAAGTCGAGAGATTCTCTAAATATGCTAGAAAGTTTTGCGGAACATTCTCGCAAGATGCTAAAAAATGATAGAGAAACTAACGAAAGGTTCTCAAAAGAATTCTAGTAAGATACTAGAAAATTTCTCGAAATATTCTTAAAAAAAAAAGTAGAAAAATCACTCAAAAGAATTAAAGAAAAATACGAGCAAATTTCTTGAAAAATTGGAGAAGGATGTTAGAAAGATAATAGAACAATTCTCGAAAATGATACGCAAAAATTAAAACACGTTTTGATTACAAATTGAGTGTCGTGAAAAATTCTTGAAAATCACTTTGGAAATGTCTTGAAAGATTTTGGAAGAAATCCAGAAAAATTCTCGAACAGATTCTCAAAAAAAATAATTTTGAAAAAATGTTAAAAAGCCTTTAGAAATACTCTCGAAAAATTCTCGAAAAGATTCTAGAGAGGTCATGAGAAATTCTCAAAAAATTTGAAGAATAATTTTTGAGAAATACTGGAATAAATAAATTTTTGCAAACAATTCCAAAAAAATCCTAGAAAAAAATGACAATTAAAAAAAAAATTCTGGTCAAAGGTAATATTTCTTGAGTCTGGACCCATTAATTCATGTCAGTAATAGTTCACCTTCAAGTGATTGGAGTTGTACAGAACCATTCTCAAACACCTCTATAACTTTATACAGTCCGAGTCATCTCATATGAAGTTTTCCAGGGAACTTTAGATGTTGACTATCATAGATCAGCGCAAAATCATCAACTTTAAAATTACATTTTTTGATACGACTATCATACTTTTTCTTTCGTTGTTCCTGGATTTTCTCCATTAATTTTTGTGAATTTGCACGATTTTCAGATAGTTCTTCAATAGTGGTCAACCATTCGTTAATACTTTCTATATCTATTCGTTGAGCTTGAATACGAGAAGTTGTCACCTCAAATTCAATAGGTAAAATAGGATGCATACCATAAGTAAGGAAATATGGTGTCTGCTTCGTCGTGATCTTTTATGTGTTACGATAAGCCTAGAGAATTGATGGTAATTTCTGATCCCAATCAGTCGCATGTGCAATAGTAATCTTGTTCAGGATCTTACATAATATTTCATTAGCTCTCTCAGTCAACCTGTTTGCTTTTGGATTATATGGTGTTGTCTTTCTGTGTTTAATCAGAAAATATGTTGTCAGCAGCCGTATTGTGTCACTTAAAAATGTGTACCATGGTCACTTACTAGTTCAAGAGGACAACCAGATCTTGTGATTATAGTTTTGAATAAGAACGTTGCGACAATTTTCACATCGTTTCGTTTTGTCGCTTCTGCTTCAACATTCTTTGTAGCATAATCTGTTGCAACAAGAATATAACGGCACTTAGTATGTCGAGTCACACGTTTGATTGGACCGTCAAAGTCAATCCCTCACTTCTCAAATGGTGCAAGAGACAGAATTGGTGTCAACGGCCAATTCATTGCTTTTGTTGGCTTACTAGATCTTTGGCATGGATCACACGAACGAATATAATTCAATACATCCTTGAACATAGTTGGCCACCAGTATTTGGCAGTCAATATTTTATTAACAGTATTCTTTAAAGCAAAATGTCCACCAGCATCCTCTGAATGTAAGGCTTGAACAACCTTTTTAATATCTGCTGTTTTGAGACATCTTCTTAGTTGATGATCAGCACCAAGCTTGTATAGGACATTGTTAATAGTTGTATAAGGTGCGACCTTATATTGAAAAACTATCTTTTTCTCCAAATCATAACCATTTGGATATATCTGATCCTTAAGATAAGTAATGATATCAGAATATAACGAATTCGTAGATGAGATTTCGAATAAATTTTCGTCTAGAAAATCATTATTAATTGGTTTTTCAATTTTTCTCGTGCTGAGTCACGATAGATAATCAACATTCATGTGATATTTTCCTTGGCGGGCCCTCCAACTATCCGTGCTTTCACCATTAAGCAGCACATTGTCTCGGTCACGCCCCACCAAATCTGGTCGATAGCCCTTATAGCTAAACGATCGGCAGCTATCCCGCACCGGCAGCTAACCACCCATGCTTTACATCCGAATTTGAGCAGCATCTCTGTATCAATGGTTAACCCGTACAGTTCGAATATGTCACTCCGCATCCCACAAGGCACGGACCGTGCTTTCACCTACCTAGACAACACTTTGTCTCATCTGTCCTACGTGCAGATGACACCAGGCCCGAACCATGGGAACTGACCGTGCTTATACCTCAAGGGCAGCACCTTGACTCATCAAGCCCCCCATTCTATCGACCACCCCGACCGTGGACGCACCCGTGCTTACACTGTGGGCAGCACCTTGCACAAAAGATGTCCTGATGAACCCCAAAAAATGGCCATTTTTGTGAGATCTGCATAGCTGACCGGCCAGTCGACTCTGGTACCACATGTTGCGCAGGCATCCCAAAGGGAACCAGGAACCACGACTTAGCTTCCCGGCTTTCAGCTCTTGCCGTCTGGACCCACTTGACATACAAGCAGCCAACTTGCCAACAATGAAAAGACTTAACCAACTTGAAGTTTGGAAACCAACATTGACATCCAACCAGACACCATGCCAGATCGGGGGTCCCAATGTGGGTGACTTCCCTCCAAGCAAGCCACCCGACATACATCAAACTTAACTAACTCGAAGCTTCATTACAAATGAGTAAGATCCATTCCAAGCAAGTCATCTGACTTACATCAGACTTAACCAATTCAAACCTTCGTCATGAGTGCTGAAAGCCAACCTGGCACCACGCCTGACTGGACAGCCATAAACAGTAACTTCCACCCAAGCAAGCCATCCAACTCAGCCAACAGGGTAGAGCCCATTAGAGCCCGTTCCTCGAGAGCTTAACCCCATTCACGTTTATTCAAGGAATACTCAGAACCACAAGCCGAGACAGATATGAAGACAACTAGTTCCTAGACCAAATGGTCCCGACAGCATACCGTTGGCACCTCGGACCAAATGGTCCTGATGACATACCACTGGCGTCTCGAGATATGACCCTCAACTATGTGCCAGATCAAAAAGTTTGAAGCGACATTACAACTGGTGCTTTTACCGAACACTGAAACCCAGAAGGTAATCAGAGTCAGTTTGAGAAAAATCTCACTTTATTAATAAATCTGAGAAGGTTACATTTCAAGTGTGTGACCGACCCTAGTCTCCGGGGTGCTGGCATGCCAAGGCGGGCGCCAAGACAACATTCTAGCAAGGGAAGCTGTGGAGCTCACCCTGAGTCACAACCCACATTCTCCTATAGTATTGGTGGGATTCACCACCTCCCCTCATACCAAGTGCTCTGCCCAGGCTGGTAAAGCACATTTTCTCTCTCTAGAAAGTCATTTTCTCTCTCTAGAATCTATTGATCCCCAGGCTTCCTTTAATCATGCCTAGATTGTGTGAGGTGATTGCACATCGATCCGAGCTCTCTAGACTTCGGTACAACCGATCAAAGATTTTCAGGCATAGGAACTTGGCGCTAGCTGGATTCTGGTCACAGTGGCACTGGGAGCGGTACTGGTGCCGGGAGCAGTAGTGGCTCTACTGGAGACGAGGGAACTGCTGTCGCCAATGGCACCGGAAGTAAAGCTTGTAAAGGTAGCTTTACAATAGGTTAGATCTAAGAAAAAGGGACACAGAGACAATGTCTTAATAGGAAATGAGAAGTCATGATGAAAGTGACCACTTGTGAAGTTTTATTGTAGTTTGATGTGTGTTAACATTGAAACAACTTCTTTACAGTAATTGATTGAATGATCTAGAGACCTACTCTATAGGGAGTCACCTTAGCTGGGTCATATTCGGCTCAAAGAGGATGTTCTTAGACACTTCAAAATAACAATAGATGTTATCACTAGTTGTCTCAAGAAGACTGTCAATGACAAGAGAACTTTGTGTGAGTCGATCATCTTTTGCATTGAAGGGTATCATCAGATGTGGAGATAGGTGGTCCATGTATACGTGTTATGTATGACATATATGATGAATGTTTCTAGATGACGAAGACCCACATCTTCTAGAGAAAGAGCATGTAGAAAATCAAATTGAAAAACGAATCAAAGCACTGAGGTCCGACAACGGGGGAGAATATATCTCCACCGAATTCAAGGAGTACTGCCTTAACAATGACATTGAGTAACAATACATTATCTTCTATTCACCTTAGTCAAATAGTCTTGTTGAGAGAAAGAACAGAACCTTAGTCGAATCGGCAAAATGCATGTTATCACATGCAACACTTCCAAAGTCCTTCTGGGCTGAAGCTGTTTCAACGACAAGCTGTCCTACTAAAGGTCTCTCAAACAAAACACCATTCGAAGTTTAGACAGGTACCAAACCTTCTTTGAATGTACTGCTTATGCATAGATTCCTCATGATATCAAGAAGAAGCTTGACTTCCAAAGTGTCAAATGTATTTTCATCAGCTACACTACTTCAGATCAAGCCTACAAGTTGTTCAATCCCATCGAGTCGAAGATATTCACTAGCCGGGATGTCATCTTCATCGAAGATCAGTTTATCGACCTCAAGAAAAAGGACAAAGTCCATATAGCCGACTCTTTGGTTTCATTTAACATATTGAACTTCAAGGTTCCTCAGTCGACTATTCTCATTGAAGGTCCAAGCTCATCTACTTTTGATGAACAACATACCAACGGCAAATCTGAAGATGATGATGTTGTAGTTCAACAACTATAGTATGATAAAAATGATCAACTTCCTCTATTCCCTAGAAGATCATCAAGAACTAGCAGACCATCTATTAGGTATATCAATGAGTCTGCAGCTTACCTTGTTCATGAGCCGATGGCTGTCGAAGATGCACTCGGTCAGCCCGATTCTGAGATTTCTGGAAAGAAGCTATGGATAAAGAGTATTCATCTCTCATCAAGAACTAGACATGGACAATTGTCGAATTACCTGCTAGCGGAAACATAGTTGATTGCAAGTGGATTTTCAAAGTCAAGTACAAAGCAGATGGAAGCATCGACTAAAGAAAAGCTTGACTTGTCTCCAGAGGATTTTCTCAGATATACAACGTCGATTACACTGAGACCTTCAGTCTAGTAGTCGAGCATTCTTCTATTCGACTTTTATTATCATTTCCTGCTATAGTAGATTTGGAAATACATCAAATAGATGTAATAAGATTTTGCGACACTATCGCAATTTTTGTATTTTTTGCCTGTGGTAGTTTATGTTCATTTTTGCAGAGTGACAGTTCACGTTCATTTATGCAAACAAACTGTTTACGGCCAAATTTCACCGCTTATCAACAAGCAACTTTTGAGAAAAACTGGATGAATGCCAGTAGACTCTAGCCAACTGGCAGCCGCATTTGACGACCTAATTGCTGAGTATAAATAGTTGTTCATATTTCAACAATTCTAAGATAATTCTTAGATAATTCTCAGATCAAGTATTGAATAGTTAGCTCTCTCTCAAGCTTGCGATCTTGAACACTCTTGAGCATTCTAGCTCAGTTCTTTAGAGTTGATTAGAGATTGCTATTGTGCTTACTGCTTATCAATAGTTGCACTTAATTCAGACTTATATTCTAGTCGTTCAGGGATAGCTTAGAGTACACGACTTCGATCCGCAACCTATTGTACTCATTTACATCTGTTTCGCTTTCATACTGAATCAATACTATCTTCTTACTGCGTTCAGCTTCGTCTCAGAATGTATGCATTTCTGTAATTCTTCACAACTGATTACTTGTCTGATAATTCAATGTTTTAAATGTTTGGATACGTAATCACTGTAGTACTAATGATTTTAAAGTTAGGTACTATAAGATCAAAGTGATTTTTTATCACTACTATTTTGTTCAAAATTGATAGGCATAGTCATGCATAAAGAAAGAGGAAGATAGTTTATTCCACTGTGCACGATAAGTTTTAATTCTTGTCGTTCGAATACTTTTTATTTGAATCTTATTCGACCTATCTTTTATACACCTCTTTCCAACATGGAGTAGATTTAGATAATAGGTGGGTTGTACCATACAAGAAGTGGCTAACACTACATTTTTAGTGTCACTTGAACATGGAGGTATGTGTACATATATGTAGCGTGAAGTATTTGTACAAGTACATGTACAGGGACCTGACATGATTACGACGAGGGTTGTAGAGGGTAGTGGTCAGGACATCAAGACGGGTGGATAAGATAGAGCAATTTCTTAATGCTCGATACTTTTCAGCCAGTTGGCGATTGTTGGGGCATTCTATGGGTGCCCATAACCTCGTGGTGACCCGACTAGCAGTTCGTCTCCCTGGAAAAACATTGGTGTACTTTAGTGAGGGAGTGGATTTAGAAGAGGTCATAGATGGGTGTTCAGATACCACTTTGACAACATTCTTTGAGCTGATCCGGACTAGTGATTCGGAGGCTCGAGATTTGTTGTACCAGGACTTGCCAAGGTAGTATTGGTACAACATGAGAACGTGTAGGTGGATCTGTCGAATCAACATGCAGATGACCCCTACCATTGGTTGCATGTATTTTTACACCCCTCCAAAGAGGAGAGGTTCTATATGCGAGTTCTTTTGGCTCATGTCAGAGGTGCAACCAGCTTTGAGGACTTGTGTACGACTGATGGTCAGTTGTTTCAATCATTCAAAGATGCTTGCAAACACAGACTTTTGATAAATGACGTGAATGAGTGGAGTAGCTGCTTGTGCGAGGTAGTGTCATGGGGAACTCCATCGCAGATTCATCTCATGTTCGTTGTGTTTCTTTTGACATGTGCCCCTTCCAACCCATTGGACCTCTGGAGGAGCATAGAGCTACATTTAGTTGAGGATTATGCGCATGAGTTGGGACAACCAATAACATGCGAGACCATTTTTGTGAGTCAGGTTTTGGTAGACAGAGCTATTTTTAGGATGCTGAGTTTCTGAGGAGTCGTGCAATATTGACCCCATTAAACAAAGATGTGGATGAGATCAATGTGAGGGTTGTTGAGCAGCTTCCAGGTGAGTATGTTTCCACTTTTTTATAGTGCTGATAGTGTTGTTGAGTATGAGGGCTCTAATGTCCACTCTATACAGTATTTGAACAACCTGCAACTGAGTGGATGTCCTATACATAAGTTGGTGTTGAAGATTGGGATGATTGTGATGTTGTTACGATCGATAGCATCGCACAAGGGATTGTGCAATGGCACAAGATTGATCATCCTCAGATTGGGTAGACAGGTCATAGAGGCGAAGATAGTGATCGGGAAGAATATAAGGAATAGAGTCCTTATTCCACGTATCTCTATAGTGCCGAGTGATTCAAACATACCGTTTGAATTGCAGAGGGTCTAGTTTCCTATCAGAGCAGCATTTGTCATGACAATAAACAAAGCAAACTATGGATATGATTGGATTGTATTTTCCTTGACTTGTGTTTAGTCATGGGCAGCTGTATGTTGCATTATCGAGAGTGCAAAATGTAGCAAGACTTTGTGAGCTGATTACTGACAAGGACAATCAATTTACGGGTGTGGGTGGTGTGGTACACTCTAAACATTGTGTATTCAAAAGTATTGTAGTAGTAAGTTTGAAGTGATGTTTATGGTTTATAGTTTCGGGATGCAAGGTACAGTTAGAGTTAGAGTTAGGGTTAGACTTAGCATTTGGGATGTAGGGTAGAGTTACAATTAGAGTTAGGTTAGATTTGGAGAGAAAAAGCTGTTAAATTTTGTATACGGAGAAGGTTGTGTAGAAGGAGGTTCTTGGATATAGTCAGGATTTAGAGTTGTATTTGATTTGACTTAAGGCTTATACTAACATTGTGTTTTTTTTTGTAGATTTTGTCGAGCGGGCTATTGGAGCAAGCGAGTATTTTCATTCCAACTTGCTATTGACTATGTTTTAGCTTATAATTCATGAGGATTGGTATATATATCAGTTATGTTGTTGTTATGATTGTCAGTATGTTGAGAACATGAGTTTGACTGACATTGTTTGTGTTGTTGCAGATGGTGAATATTGTAGTAAATCAAAGAACATTTGTGCGCAATTTGATGGATATGTTTTGATTTGGCCTTGAAGTGTAAATCTGCAGTGTTGTGTGGCTGATTAGGAACTGGACGGATTTTTTATACCTCCAACAAAAGCATGGATATTTTTTTCCACAAAAAAATGGTTATTTCTAGATGTAGAGATGTTGATTAGTAATGTGAGTTGTGCTTATAGGAATGTTAGTGTTGTTAAACTTAATGCCTTGGAGGCAATGTTAGAGAACCTAGTGTATTTGCAGGTTTTGTTATGTGATTCATCACTGATTTGTTGTCCATGTATTAAAATTTTCTAGTATGAAATTTATGCTACGTTATTTATCCACACCTGAAAACATCCTTCGTGCCAGAAGAAATGCCATTAGGGCACGCACACACATGCATGCATGCACGCACATGCGCGTGCGTGCACACACACACACACCCCACATTTTTTGTCCACAATGGAGTGCAAGGCAACCATTTGAGGACATCACCTACATTGCCGCTAGTCTGCCATCAGCATACACATAGACATACATGCACACAGACACACAAATTTCACACATACATATACATGTATACGCACACACACCTTTGACCCAACCATCGGTCGTAACCCAAATTGTTGGTTCCCCGTCAACGACGGACACTCTTTACTAGTATGTGTGTGTGTGTGTGTGTGTGTGTGTGTGTGTGTGTGTGTGTGTGTGTGTGTGTGTGTGTGTGTGTGTGTACTAGTTACTTGTGCCCGTCATTGATGGATGGCGGACGTGCATGCACTAATTTTTCTTAGATTATTAGTACTCTTATTAAAGATTTAGATAGTTTTTAGCAAATTCCACAGAAAACATGAGAGTTAGAGGAAAGATGAAGATGAAGGACATTCCATATCCATTCCATAAGAGGGCCAACCTGCTTGTATTGAAATGAAGAGAATATATACAAGTGATTCGAATTTACCACTATATATAGTGGATTTTAGGGCTTTAGCCTCAAATCCTATTGGCCAATTTCTATCTCCCTAACTATTTGAATTTGAATTTTAGAGGGAACCATTTTGAAAATTGGTGGGAACCCCTGTTATTCACTAATTTGACTATTAGGCCCTGCGACATTAAAAGTCTTGCAAAAAGGCCTAAAGTCCTTTTATTGACTTCTAACTAATCAATTATTTATGTGATCGTCGGGTTGGACTTACACATGCAGGGTGCCAAATCGTCTCACTTATTAACTAGGGTTAGGGTTGCCCTGGGATCCAAAAGCTTTCCAACAGAACACAACCATAAACATAGCCTTTATCTCATAACATCTAGCGTTCCTCCTTAAGAATCAAATTTTTTCATAAGTATGGCTTTTCTTGCCAAAAAAATGTTCAAAGAGTGTTCAAGCCAAACTCTCATAGCATGGTTTAACAAATGACATACTTGTATAGAGAGTTAGCAATGCACGGTTCGAATTCAAACCTAAACAACTGTAGGCCATAGCAACAAAGAATGTTACATTTTCACAAATCATAGATGATCATTTAGTATCAAATGCTACAAAATCACTATGAGAAGTGCATAGAATTTGAAAAGACAAGTTGAATTAGTGGAAGAGATACTATGAATCATAATGTGAGTGGTAGGTCGCTTTCCACATAGCATTAAATCAATTAGCCTTGTTCTAAACAATCTTGTTGTGGGATCATAGAAATGTTTATGAGCTTTCTACAGTCCATCGCTTGGATAGGAAGTAGGCAAATAAAAAAATTCTTCATAAAAAAGGTGTTTTTTGAGCCTACTATCCATCGCTGGACAACGACTATCATTACTTAGTTTCAACTCGATTGTTATCTAGCATACATATACTTAGTTTCAACTCGATTGCTATCTAGCATACATATAAGCTATAAACTGGTTTGCATCACTGCCTGGTAGGCCGCTACCATACATCAAGTGTCAAAAAAGATTAATTGTGGTCCCCCCATTGAAGGCATTGTTTGAAACGACAAATACATCTCAAATACTATGAAGATGAAGTTGCATACATTGCGGATGGATGATGGTGCAACTATTGTCGATCACATACTGAAGATCAAAGAGATCCGTGACCAATTAGCAGCAGTTGGAGAGTGAGTACAAGATTGTGAGATCGTGCAATTGACATTGAATAGTCTGAGTGAATCACATCAGATGTTTGTGACGAGTATAGCCACAAGATAAAATCTTCCAACCTATGAAGAGCTAGGTGGATTGCTTTTGCAAGAAGAACAACGTCAAGAGAACTTGAATCACCGTAACAAGAGCTATGATCAAGCTCTTGCAGTTAGAGGACGAGGTGGAATATTTGGTCGTGGAAGGTATCAATCGAGAGGAGGAAACTCAAGCCGGGGATCATTTTAACAATTTCAAAAGTCAATGATAGTCCGAATTGAGGCAATTGGAATCAAGGCCGAGGTCAAGGACATGGCTATTCAAGAAAAAATAAACCTGAAAATTGTAGGTACTGCAACAAACCTGGCCACTAGGAGCGTGAATGCTTCAAGAAACAGAAGGAGATGGGACAAAGAAAAGACAAATGGTAAGCGGGAAATTATGCTAATCAACATCAATTTGATGACTATTATTATGAAGACAATTATACTGATCAACATCAATACGATGATGATCAATATGAAGATGATACTGGTGAGAGTACAAAATTGTTCATTACAGCATTAATGATAAGTGATGAAGCCAAGGATACATGGTACATTGATAGTGGTGCATCCAAGCACATGACTTCAAGGAAAGAGTGGTTTTCAGAACTCAAGGAAACTGACAATGGTGATGAAGTTGGACAAGCTGATGGCAAATTGCTATCTGTTAAAGGAGTTGGAGTGGTACCAGTGAAGTTAGCCAGCGGGAAGATAAAGCAGATAAGCAATGTGCAATATGTACCTAGCTTAACTAACAATCTACTATCTGTTGGGACAATGGTTGATCAACAACTCAAGATTGAGTTTGATAGTGACAAATGTCTTGTCAAAGACATCAAGAATTACTACAAAGTGATTGCTATAGGAGCTAGAGTCAACGAGAATCGACTCTACAAATGGAATGCGAGATCTTTTACTCAAGCTATGGTAAGCACTATTGATAGTCAAAGTGATCTTTGGCATCAAAGGTTTGGTCATATTAGTGCTCAAAGCTTGCAAATTCTTAAAAGAGGTAATTTAGTTGTTGGATTGCTTGATATCTCTTTTGAAGAAAAAATTTGCGAGGGTTGCATTTTGGAAAAACAATATAGAGAGAGATTTCCCAAAGATGGAGCAAGAAGAGCCAATGCCATTCTTGATCTTGTTCATAGTGATCTGTGTGGACCAATACAAACTAGGTCCATTAATGGTTGTTACTATTTCATCACATTCATTGATGACTATAGTAGACATATCTGGATTTATTTCATAAGCAAGAAATCCGATGCTTTTGCCAAGTTTAGAGAGTTCAAGGCTCTAGTTGAAAAACAAACAGATTGTTATATTAAGACTCTCAGATCAGATGGTGGCGGTGAGTATTTTTCAACAGAGTTTATAAACTTTTGCAAGGATCAGAGGATCAAGAGACAAACCACTACACCCTATTCACCACAACAGAACGGAGTTGCAGAACCGGAAAAACAGATCCACTGTGGAGATGGCTAGGGCAATGCTTAAGAGCAAGGGTTTGCCAAATACTTTTTGGACAGAAGCATGCCACACAGTTACTCATATCTTGAATCGGTGTTCTACGAAGTGCGTGGAGGGTAAGACACCTTACAAAGTTTTTACTGGAAAGAAACCTAATGTTTCTCACTTACGAGTATTTGGTTGTGATGCTTGCGCTCATGTACCTGATGAAAAACGAAAGAAGTTGGATGAAAAAGCTGTTAAGTGTATTTTCCTTAGATATGATGAAAGAGCCAAGGCATACAGGATGTATGACACAAATTCACAAAAGATCGTGATTTTCAGAGATGCTACTTTTGATGAGATGGGTCAAAATGGCCAAATAAAATTGACAATTAATCCCTTTGATGATAAAGCTAAAGTGCAAGTGAAGGAAGAAGTTGGTGTTGATATGGAAGTGCCAATGGAAAAAGACAGGGTCAATAATGAGATTCCTAGGAGAGTGCCTAAGTGGTACCTGTCAGAAACAAGTGATGCTAATAAGGGAGATACTCCCAAATCAAGTGAGCAGGGAGAGCGTAGAAGATCAAGTAGAAATCGAAGACCTCCTACAAGATTAGAGATGAATCTAGCCCTAATGGGTTATGTGCTCAAGGCTCAAGAACCAAAAACTTTTGATAAAGCAAAGGAGCACAAGGAGTGGCATGAAGCTATGGAAACAGAAATGGAAGCTATAACGAAAAATAGGATGTGGAACTTGGTTGAGCTACCTGATGGTAAGACGCCTATCACTTGCACATGGATATACAAGATCAAATATGGAGCTGATGGGCAACTCAACAAGTACAAAGCACGGTTGGTTGCGAGAGGATTTGAGCAGCAGAAAGGTATTGATTTTGAGAAAACCTTCGCACCCGTAGCTAAGATGGTAACTATACGTTCTATCATTGCTATTTCTATTTTCTATGGTTGGAAGATCCAGCAAATGGACGTTAAATCTGCTTTTCTTAATGGAGTGCTAGATGAAGAGGTGTACTTAGTACAACCTCAAGGATTTGTTGAGCCAGGGAGAGAGCATCTCGTTTGTAAGCTCAACAAAGCCATTTATGGATTGAAGCAAGCACCACAGGCGTGGTACTCGTGCATTGATGAACACTTCAAGAGAAGGGGAATGGTAAAGAGTGATGTTGGTCCTAATCTTTACATTCTATGGTAAGAGTCAGATATGGTGTTCATTGTGTTCATTGTGTTGTACGTGGATGAATTGATTAATATAGGAAGTAATGAGAGCTTAATTGATGAAATAAAATCAGATCTTTCCAATGCTTTTGACATGAGTGATCTAGGATTGATGCACTATTGTCTTTTCATTGAAGTATGGCAAAAGGAAGACATGGTCTTTATTACACAAAGCAAATATGCACAAGATTTGCTTTATAAGATTAATATCAGGATTGTAAGCCTTTGAGTACACCTATGAATGTCAACATGAAGCATACTGCATATGATGAATCTGAGAAAGTGGATGCCTATTTGTATAGACAACTGGTGGGTAGTTTGATTTATTTGACACACACACGACCTGATATCTCTTATGTTGTTGGTGTTGTTAGTCAATTTATGCAAGATCCTAGTCAAGCACATGGGAAGTCTGCTAAACGTATTCTCAGATACATTCGAGGGACATTGAATTTTGGTTTGAAGTATGATTATCTTGAAGCGTCAATGTTGGTAGGTTATACAGATGCCGATTGGACAGGTAATATTGATGACTGAAGATCTACCAGTGGTCATACATTCAGTTATGGTACAGCTGCAATTTCATGGAGCAGCAGAAAGCAACCTATAGTAGCCTTATCATCGACAGAAGCTAGATATTGGGCACTCATCAATGCTACACAAGAAGCGGTATGGTTACGAAGATTGCTTGTGGATTTAGGTCAACCACGGGTGGATGCGACTACTATATCTTGCGATAATCAAAGTTGCATTCACCTTGTCAAAAGTCCAGTTCTACATGCTCAAACCAAGCACATCGAAATACACTACCATTTTGTTCGAGAGAAAATTCTTGATGGAGCCAATGATCTTGTTTTTTGTAAATCTGAAGATCAAATGACAGATATTTTTACTAAGTCATTAAGTAGATGTAAATTTGAGAGGTTTCGTACTCTATTAGGAATAGAAGAATGTAATTTTATCATTGAGGAGTGTTAGAAATCAATGACAAACTTCATTGTTACTGTTTACGAGGTACATTAATGTTGACAGCTATGACCAGCTGTCATTAGCCGTAGGCTAGTCTGTTAGTCTTTCGTAGGTTTTCTCTCTCTATCAGGGGTTCAAGGTTTATTTGTACATTTTACATTCTGTATGAGTTAGTGTGATAGAGTGATTGTGTGTGTTCATTTTTCGCCTTCTTGTGGTGATTGCTTATGGTGAATGCTTGATGTTGCATATCTAATTCTTGATAGTACTCTTGCAGTAGCCTTTCACTAAAATGGATCGGTGAAACATGCTGTGCACAAACCTGTAAATGATAGCAGTAAAACTCTCAAATGGTGACAACTTTGTGACTACCCTCTAAATGCTCTTCAAAAGCATCATAAAGTGCATCGTTATGGACATTATCATCGGCATGTGCGTCATCTCTAACGTGCACATGTGGGATTCTCGAATACCACCCGTCGGTACCAAATGGAAATAATAGTACAAAATGCAATGCATCATATGACGAATGATGTTGTGTGATGAACTGCAAACCATCCTGAATGGAATGTAATATGATGTCATGCATTCCGTCACTCAGGATTTCATATAAAGGCATAAGCACCGCAATCTCATTGCTTGTGGGAGCATTGAATTGCCTACTCACTCTACTTTGTGAACAACCTAATACTATGTGGAAACAAATATCCTTTGTGACATTCTCCCACATGATCCGTGCAATGTTCTTAAAACAGTGTGCAAATGGACTCACATCCATCATCATGCTCAGCAAGACAGATAACATCATGCCTAAGTTCGGGGTTCAGAGATACTCTCTAATCCATCTACAAATCATCACCATCCATGAAGTAAATCTATGAAAATGAAGGCCTATCTGATGGCAGCAAACACCAATGTGATGGTACAACCATCTAGACAATCAAAACATGTACACCTACGGAGTTTGAGATGCATCTATCCAGATTCAACCCAAGATGTGAATGCCAATGAGTTATTGTAACTCTGAATTTTCCTCCTAAAATGAGCTCCCGAGTCATTGGAGGACATGTACAAACGAAGTAGCTCAGAGGGCGGCTATGGCATCAAAGGCAAATGCACCTTGCCTTTCATGCAACAGAAACAGCTATTCTTTTCTGCTTTCCATCGCAAGGCCGAACAACAACCACATGCAAACTCCATCCATCCCAAATCATGATGGGATGGAGTCAGGAGCGATCTGCCCACCTCAAATAAGCTACCAACCCTATCTAGAGTGTTCACAAATTCCTGCTGCGAATCTATGAACAGATTTTTTTATGCTCTTCTTGGTTTCTTTAACTTTGAAAACCGGGTGTTTCTGCCCATTCCAGGAAGTGCCTGTCAGTGGGATGATTAGGATTCATTCACTCCAGCTACATGCATACACACTCACATGCAACCAAGACTCGTTCACAAGCAAATTAGCGTTTCAAACAAGTGAACAATCAGCGATTCTTGTTACTAATTAACTCTAGATATTCAGAAACAGTAATGCACCTAGATTAATCTACAGATCAAGAGAAAGAAACAAGAACTAACTACCTATCAGCATACTAGCAATCCAAGAATCAAGAAACACCCATCTCTTGATTCTTAAATAACCCAAGAACAATCAAAAATTGGATTGCTAGAAGATATGCAAGATCTAGATCACAACTCCAGCCTATTTAGTTTACTTGGATGCTAAAAATTACTTAGGCAAGAACAAAAATTCTAATCCACAACTACAATCCACATTGCATAAAGAAAGAGACCTGGAAATTTACTCTATTCCACATCCACAAACAAGAGAAAGCAAAGCATGTTCATAGGAGATTCACTCAAAAAAACATCCATGAACAAGGAGCTCCAAGATTGTCTAAAACTCGTTGAGCATCTTCTTTATTCACACAAGAGAGAATGACAATACAATAAAAAGCTCCCTCACAAGAGAGGGGGGCCTCTTAAATAGACCAAGAGGCTACCCATGTGGAGTATAAGTGGCAATTCCACTAATTTACAAATTCCAAGTGGAATTAGCTCCTCCACTAGAGGTCACCATCAAAAGGTGGCTCACTCTATTTATTTAAGAGGGGTCTACATTTATTACTAGGCCTAGGAATAACAAATCTGTATTCCTAGCTAGCATTCCTTGGCTCTCATGCTCGACTCTCATCTTCTTCCTGCTCTCCTCCTTTTGAGACCTCCTCGGTCTTGGGTGAGAGGTGTTCTTTATTTCAGCTTGGCTCAGCATCTGGGGGATTCTCTAGAATTACTAACATCATCCACCCCTAATTTGTTGCAAGACTTACTGCAACACATGTAGAATGACGTTGTTTCGCTTGGCACTTGGAAAAGCATGGTTCTTTTTTCGCTTCCGTAAAACCAAGTGCTTATTTGTCGCAAAATTGTTTCACAAAATTGGAGATCTCTCAATGGCTGCTACATCCCAGCCCGTTTGAGAACCTCTTGTGAGTCATGCTCACCTTGTCACCATGTGCGATCTACTTCCGTGCGCTCATTTTCCTTCCCAGGGCTTCAAATACTTGGAAGTTAAGCTTGCTTGCATAAGATAATGGCCCCAAGTACTCTCGTACTTTCTCGTTGAAGCCAAACTTTTGTTAGTCTTCAATCATTCTGACATATCTGGAAGACATGAAAGCCGCTTTGTAATAAAGTCAGGCTATCATTTCGTGCTCATCTTTAGACTGGAGAGCCACGTTGGGATTGATTCGTATTGGATCTAAGCCACGATCCCAAAAACATTCTTGATTCATCAGGAAGGCCATTGATCTGAAATATTCGATACTTTCCTTTACGCACACAGCAGCGTTAGATTTATATTTGTGTCCAAAATCCAACAATTGCAATCTCAGATCATCCATTGATGTGCTATTTGAAATTCCTAGAATTATCGGCCAGTTTATCACTTCGACTCACGGTTGCTCTGTTGGCCAGGGATTTTTTTGTTTGAGCGGCATATAGAATGGGTTGATTCTCTTCCATGTCGGTGCCCTTAGATACTCTTGCAACCACTTGTTGTCCTTTAGGACTTTATTTCGCCATTTCCAATGGGGTTGCAATGTCACAATGGTCTCGGCCCTTGTGGAGTACTGGCTTTGATCGATCTCTTATCGGCCGCCCCTCCTGTTGCGAGGGTACTTGCTTTCAAATCTTTTGGACTCTTTGGTGTCCGCCATATTGTTTCTTGGCCTAGTAGGTGAGGCTGCCCTACATTGCTGAGGCGGTTTTGCCAGGTAGTCACCCAGGGACTTAGTGCCCGTATCGCTCTTTTTTGTCCACTCGCTTGTGGAAGGCTCAACTTTGTCCGCATCTGCCGGTCTGGGCAAGAATCTTTTGGTCTTTGGTAGATCAACCAAGAAGTCATCATCACCACCAAGGTTAGTGTTAGTTTCTGGAAGGTCAGAGATGGAGTAATCAGGAGAGAGAGGCATAGGAATGACAGGTTTAGGAGGAGCTGGATTTAACAAATTGTACGCCGCACCAAGAAAATTGAGTTGTTGTAAGAACTTGTCCCATCGGGCCTTGTACGTCTCAGCGGGTCCTTTAGTCGATCTCAAAAAACTGGTAGGAGGAGGTTGAGAAGAGAAAGGTGAAGAGACTAGATAAGTAGGAATGAAGGTTCCAAAAAAGTTAAATGTAGAATAAGAAGGGAATTTGTTGGTAGGAGAAAAAAGAGGATAAGCTCCAAAAACAACCTTAGTTCTTTGGCTGTTTGATCTCGAACTACCATCCGTCTACTAGGCTTGCCCGTCATTATTGCCTGCTCCATCATCTCTGTCATCGTCCCTTGGTTTTTTGTCAGAGATACCTACCTGGGCCTTGCACGCCATGTCCCATAGCTGGTTCACTTTGTCCAAGACTTGTTGTAGGGCCTTCATCATTTCTTCTAACTGCTTCTGGGACTCAAGGATGATCTTTGTTTGTTTAGCCACAATGTTCTCGTAATTCCTTTTCTCAACTTCCCTTTCCTGAATTAGCCGTACATATTTCTCCATCCGGATGGCTGGAGCTTGTGGAGCTTGAAACTGTATATCTTTGGGCTTGACAAGAGGGGCATCAACTGTCACTGCGCTAGGCGATCCATCTTGTGATTGGTCGATCTGGGCCATCTGTGGTGCTTGAGTTGCTGCTGAACCTCTTCCAATTCTGCAATCTGTCCAATGATCGTGAATTTTATTTCTTTGTCTTCTTTTTTTACCAACTTTTTCTGATGGGCAATTTCCTAGTCCTAGTGCTTCGCCTTATTTTTCAGCACTTGTTGTTGGCTTACCAACCAATGCATATGGTAGCTGGTTTCCGATAGGCTGATCATCGAATGCTTCGCTACTTTTGAGAGCTCTTCGAAGCTAGAGATGGTTGGATACTGATCAAGGGTATGAGTGGATGGTGTTAGTCCAAAAAATATACGTTGCTAAGGAAGTGAAGGTGACAATGGAGGAAGTGGAGAAATGACGTTAGTAGAGACAATAGTGGTGGTTAATGGAACAGTGGTGGTGGTCAGTGGTGGAGTCGGTTGACTGATCTTTGCCATCTTCATCGTCGCTTATCTCCATCAGGTCCGCGGTAATGAAATATGTCGATGTGTCCATAAGGATATGGACTTGCTAGGCTTGATCCTTCTGAGATGCTTCTGTGTCTTGGGGAATGATATTTCTCTCTCTTTCCCTCCCCAAAAATGGTGTCTTTGGTAAGGTTGGCAGCGTTGGCATGGCAGTATAGGAGGAGTGGTTGCTTGATCTGGTGGGATGACTTGTGTATCTATGCCCGTGTCTGCTGCCGTAGATGTGGCCCCGTCGATGATGTGTGTGGGTGAGGAGTATTGTTGTGATGCCATATCTAATGTTGAGCTACTGTCTTGGAGTCTTTCGAGCTCGAGGATGCTGAATGAGATTGTGTGGCTTGGCTCGTAGCTCTTGCTTTCCTCTTGAGTGGCTCTCTCTCAGGTTCAAACTCATCTGACTCTGTTGCATCTATAGATCTCCTCTTTGCTATCAACTTTTTTTGTGTCCTTTGTTGTCGTGTGTCAGGCAGTGCCTTGGAGGTATCTACCTTTTGTGCTGTCGAAGATTCCTCAACTGTTGGATCTTGTTGGGAGGCCGGTGGTGTTGGTTGTTTTTTTACTGTCAACTTTAGTATGCTGGTGTTTTGTCTTTTAGGGGCTGGCCCCTGTGGTGACAATGTCTATGTTCTGTGTTAAAAATTCACAATTCTAGCTTGACTAGTTTTGGTCATATGACTTGTAAATAGTTAGATGGTCATGATGTGGCTTGTCACACGTGCCAAATAGCATAGCATTCCGTTCAGAAGGATGTTCTCAAGTGGACCTAAGTGTTAGAACCTTTGGAATGAGTCCAAATTATGCTTAGATACAAGAGAGAAAAAATAGGAGCTATTTTTGGTAATTTTTGCATTGTTGAGGGATCTCCAAGATTCCAACCCTAACTTTGTAGGGATGAAAGATCCACAAAAATTAGCATTAGGGATAGGTTTAGGGCTACTCATACCTGCCCAAAACTGTGATGGATCATGTATATATAGGTGATGATATCTCACCAAAATCAATCAAGCAATTTCATGATTTTTCTCTCATAATGATGCAATTGCTCTCTATGTTCATAATTGTTTGAGTACTTGTGATTACTAATGATTATAGATTTGAATGTAGGTATGGTGTACATTACTCAGACTGTGGGAGGCCGTACTTTCACACGTGTGAAGCCTTCTTCAAGAATTTGGGCCATTTAGTGAGGTTCAAGCATAGATTTTTGATGGATTTTGATGGTTCAACTTGTGCTAATCTTATGAAATCATAATCTATTGTTTCCCTCATCATTTCAAGTGTTTTAGGATCCTTATTTGCTGTAAGTTTTACATGGTATCAGAGCCTAAAGGCTGAAATGAGCTAAATCCTTGGTTTTCATTCAATTTGATCACAATTTTTGATCTAAATCTTGTGTAGATTGGATCTTAGCATCTAGCATTGATTCTAGAACTCAAAGTGAGTCAAATACATTGAAGATTGGTGTTGTGTGACTTCATTTTCAGGTGTTTAGGTGTTAAAACCAGAGGCAAAGTTGAATTCAATTCACATTACCAAGATAGCAAGTTTTGCTTGCTCCAAGCATTGATTTGTAAGCGAGTTTTGGAGGTGAATTCATAGAGGAGGCTTTCTAGCATTCAAGGAGAGGGAAGATCAGAGTTTTGGGGACTCTTCAAGGCTGTTCTAAGGTGTAGTGGACACCTCCTAAAGTGATTTAGGTTCAGTCCAACCATTGCTTGACTTATGCACCAAATTAGATCAATTTTTCATCAATTTTGATCATTTTTTGCTTGTGATTGGATGGTAGATTGTGCTGCATCCTCATTAAGTTCAAGTGATTTTGGAAGTATATTAGGTTGCTGAAATTCACTCTTGATCAGATCATTTGGAAGTTTTAATGTTCTTTATAGAAAGAGGGGCAATTCTACTAGTATTGTCTACTTCAATCAAGCAAGTGCATTGTTTCTAGTATTCTATGATTTGATTTTGTTAGAGATCATTCTTAAATCTTTATAGGAAGTCTATTAATGATCTTTTCAGGTCCCTAAGAAGTGGGATAAGGTAGATCTTCAATCAAATCAATAGAAGTAACCTTCATTTGTGTCAAGTCCTTGATTAGGAGACTAGATGGCATCTATAAATGCATATCTTTTGGATACTAATGAAAGGCTCAACAAAACTAACTATTCCATATGGAAAGTTAGAATGGAATCCATCATGATCATGCAAGATCTGATGGAAATTGTAAATGGTAAGGAGGGTGAACCTATTCATCCTCAAGAAAAAGCCAATTACATCAAGAGGTGCAATGTTGCACTACATTGCATAAAAATGAATGTTGCAAATGAACTCTTAAGAGAGGTAGGAGATTGCGCTTCGGCTCAAGATGCTTGGGAGACTTTGCAAAAGGTTTATGAATCCAAGAACCAAACTAGAATGTTAGCTTTGAAGAATCAAATCTATAGAAGCTATCAAAAGAAAGGAGAGAGTGCACATACTTTTGTCCTAAGAGTAAAGGAATTGAACAAAGAGCTAGCCTTCATAGGTGATCCTATCAAAGGTGAAGAGCTTGTTCAACTCATATTGAATGGACTAAGCTTTGAATTTGACAATTTGGTTCAAGGGATATTCAATTATGGATAAGCTACCCATACTTGAAGAACTCCAAGGCACACTCATGGCCGAGGAATCAAAAAGGAGCCAAATGTAAGAGACGGTGGATAGACTTTCCATCCAAGGTGGAGATGACCAAGATCTCTTCACCAAAGGCAAAGGCAAGTCCAAAGGCAAAGGACCAACATTCAAGAAGTCTACAAAGCTTGAGGATCAAGAAGGACCCTCAAAGGCATCTCCATCAACCACCAAAGTCAAGGAGGACAAATCAAAGGTGAAGTGCTACTATTGTAGCAAGATGGGGCATTATGCCTCGGAATGCTTCAAGAGGAAGCAAGATCAAAGCCAAGCCAACATGAGAAAAGAGGAGGAGGAGGAGAGTTCACATGAGGACTCTCTCATGATGTCCATATTTTCTTAAACAAGCTTCAAAGGAGAAGATCCTTGGTGGATTGACTTGGGTGCTAGTTCACACATGACTAGTAAAAGGGAGTTTTTCTCTTCTCTCTTATCTTATGATGGACCTATAAAGTCTATCTATATAGCAAATGATTAAGCTTGTAAGATTGAAGGAGTTGGTAGCATTCCCCTTTGCTTAGGATCTTCCAAAAAGATCAACATAGAAGGTGTTTTGTACATTCCTACAATAACAAAGAATCTACTAAGTGTTGGCCAAATGGTAGACAATGGTTTCAATGTTGACTTTGCTTCAAATGAATGTTTCATCAAGAATAAGGGTAAGATAGTGGCTAAGGGCACTAGACTTGGAAAACTTTATAAGTTGGATGCATTTGTGGATACTAATGTTGTCATGTTGGCCGAGAAGAGCAAGAAATCTACCTTTACTTTATGGCACAAAAGACTTGGACATGTCAACTCGGGTTCCATGGAGGCTCTGATCAAGGAGGAGTATGTCTATTGGGAAGGAAGACAAGGTTTGTGAAGCTTGTGCCTTATCCAAGGCACATAAGAAGGTGTTTCCTAACTCCATCACAAAGTCATCTCTTCATCTTGAACTCATACACTCGGATGTGCACATTGCTAGCACCAAATCTAATGGAGGTTCATCCATGTTTTTAACCTTCATTGATGACTACTCAAGATATTGTTGGGTGTTCTTACTTTCCTTCAAGTCTCAAGTATTTGATACTTTTGTAAAGTTCAAGTTGTTTGTGGAAAAGCATCAAGATTCTTAGAAGTGACAATGGTGGAGAATTCATCTCCAATGAGTTCAAGGCCTTTTGTGAGGAGGAAGGGATCAAGAAAGAGACTTCTTGTCCTTACACTCCTCAGCAAAATGGAGTTGCTGAAAGAAGGAATAGAACATTATGTGAATGTTCTAAGGCTTTAATATTAGATGCTTGTTTGCCCAAATCCTTTTGGGGTGAGTCTCTTGTATGTGCAAACTACTTGATGAGTAGGGTGTCTTGCAAAGCAATTGAAGGCAAAACTCCTTATGAGATGTTGTATGGAAAGAAACCCAATCTTAATCACTTGAAAGTTTTTGGGTGTATATGTTATGTGCATGTGCCATTGGAAACAAGAACCAAGGAGGATGCATCTTCCACAAGAGGGATCATGCTTGGATATGCAAGCTCAAGCAAGGGCTACAAAGTTTATCTCCCATCCTTGAACAAATTTGTTGTTTCAAGGGAGGTTATCTTTGATGAACATCATATGCATATGCTTGAAGAAGGCTCAAGTGCTCCAACAATCAAGAAGAAGATGATCGAGGAGCAAGATCTTGGTTTTGAGGAGGAGCTCATGGAGGAGCAAGCACCAAACCCACCTATCACACCAAGGAGATCTTCAAGGGCAAAAGTGGAGCCATCAAGGCTCACATATCAAGGAAAAGGACAACAATTTGAGGGTATCTCATCCACTTATTATGCTTTATCTAGTTTTGAAGAACCATCTAATGTTGAAGATGCATTGAACTCCAAAGAATGGCATAAAGCTATGTTGGATGAGTATGATGCCTTGATTGAGAATGAAACTTGGTTGCTTGTTGAGAGACCTCAAAGGAATGTAATAGGATGCAAGTGGGTCTTCAAGCTTAAGTTGAATGCAAATGGGAGTGTTAACAAACATAAATCAAGATTAGTTGCAAAAGGTTATGCTCAAGAGAGAGGGATAGACTATGAGGAAACTTTTGCACCCGTGGCCAAGATGGTCACAATAAGGCTAATCATTGCACTTGCATCACATTTTGGATGGAACCTATGTCAAATGGATGTCTCTAATGCTTTCTTGAATGGTTTTTTGGAAGAGGATATCTATATGGAGCAGCCACAAGGGTTCATCAAGCATGGAATGGAGAACAAAGTATGCCATCTCCAAAGAAGCATCTACGGCTTAAAGCAAGCCTCGAGATCTTGGAATTCAAGACTACATTGCTATCTCATTTCACTTTCTTTTGCTCAAAGTGAATATGATCCCACTCTTTACATTAAGTTTGATGATGTTGGTATTGTACTTTTACTCATTTATGTAGAAGACATCATCATTAGTGGAAATAGTGTTGATGGTATTAAAAAAATCAAGATAGATCTATCCTTAGAGTTCAAGATGGTAGATCTAGGGTGTCTTCACTTCATCTTAGGCATAGAGGTACTTAGAGGATCTGATTTTATCTTTATAAGTCAAGTAGACTATGCTCAAAGTCTTTTGAAGAAGTTTAAGATGGAAGTATGCAAAAGTGTTGACACATCAATGGAGCAAAATGTAAAAGTGCCAAATGAAGATGATGAAAGATCCTTCATGGACATCACTTTGTTTAGGCAACCTATAGGCTCCTTAATGTGGATCACTATAACTAGACCAAATCTTAGCTTTAGTGTATGTAGGTTGAGCCAATCCATGCAAAAGCCATTGAATATCCATTGGAAAAAGACTAAGAGGATTCTAAGATACATCTCGGGTACATTGGATTTTGGGATTCTATATAGAGGAGATGTGATTAACCTTCATGCATTTAGTGATTCAGATTTTGCAGGGGACAAGAGGGATAGGAAATCAACAAGTGCCTATTCAACTTTCATAGGAGAAGGTGTGGTTTCATGGCTTTCAAAAAAACAAGAAACTATATCTCTATCTTCAACCGAGGCCGAGTACAAAGCTTTGACAACCACTACAAAGGAGGTACTTTGGATCAAGAGATTATTGGTGGAGCTAAAGATCATGGATTCAGAGGAGGCACCAATCATCTACAATGACAATATATCAGCCCAACACCTTGCATCTAACCCAATCTTCCATGCAAGATCTAAGCACATTGAGATATGCCATCACTTTGTGAGAGAAATGGTGCAAGCCAAGGAGATTGCTTTGGATCATGTTCCAAGCAATGAATGTGTAGCTGATCTACTTACTAAACCACTTCAAAAGACACCTTTTATGAAGTTTAGATCATCACTTGGAGTGATTAGTAAAGCAATGATTGAACCAAGCTAGATAGTGAGGAGGAGTGTTAAAAATTCACAATTCTAGCTTGACTAGTTTTGGTCATATGACTTGTAAATAGTTAGATGGTCATGATGTGGCTTGTCACACGTGCCAAATAGCATAGCATTCCATTCATAAGGATGTTCTCAATCAGATCTAAGTGTTAGAACCTTTGGAATGAGTCCAAATTATGCTTAGATACAAGAGAGAAAAAATAGGAGCTATTTTTGGTAATTTTTGCATTGTTGAGGGATCTCCAAGATTCCAACCCTAACTTGGTAGGGATGAAAGATCCACCAAAATTAGCATTAGGGATAGGTTTAGGGCTACTCATACCTGCCCAAAACCGTGATGGATCATGTATATATAGGTGATGATATCTCACCAAAATCAATCAAGCAATTTCATGATTTTTCTCTCATAATGGTGCAATTGATCTCTATGTTCATAATTGTTTGAGTACTTGTGATTACTAATGATTATAGGATTGAATGTAGGTCTTGTGTACAGTACTCAGACTGTGGGAGGCCGTACTTTCACACGTGTGAAGCCTTCTTCAAGGATTTGGACCATTTAGTGAGGTTCAAGCATAGATTTTTGATGGATTTTGATGGTTCAACTTGTGCTAATCTTATGAAATCATAATCTATTGTTTCCCTCATCATTTAAAGTGTTTTAGGATCCTTATTTGCTGTAAGTTTTACATGGTATCAGAGCCTAAAGGCTGAAATGAGCTAAGTCCTTGGTTTTCATTCAATTTGATCACAATTTTTGATCTAAATCTTGTGTAGATTGGATCTTAGCATCTAGCATTGATTCTAGAACTCAAAGTGAGTCAAATACATTGGAGATTGGTGTTGTGTGACTTCATTTTCAGGTGTTTAGGTGTCTAAAACCAGAGGCAAAGTTGAATTCAATTCACATTCACATCATAATCTATTGTTTCCCTCATCATTTCAAGTGTTTTAGGATCCTAATTTGCTGTAATTTTTACATTCTGGACTGCTTGGACTCTTGGAGTCAGCTGGTATGTCCCATGCTTTGTCCGCTACTTGCAATAGCTCCCTGAGTTTAGCTCCATTATTCACCTGCTGGAGACTGAGATCGGTCATCAGATAACCAAGTATGGTGGTGGGTTGCTTGTTTTTTATACATTCATGAAGGCTATTGGAGGCAAACTGGGCCCAATCATAAAGATTCTAGCTGTGCAAATGTGAATCTGCCATCATGTGAAATATCGACATGGATATCCGTAGGATCTTGGTCCTGGAACGTTGTGTGTACTTTGTCAGGTATGCACACGCAACAGCCAAGGGTTGATCATTGATAGCTTCATATCTATACCTTTCCTTGTTTTTTCACATCTCAATAATTGGATCAATATACTTGAAGTAAGTTGTCTGCTCTATTTTTTGTAGTGTCCTGGTAATAGCATTTGGTCAGAGGACCTGAAGGTGTTGAAATCTACTGCAGAAAGAGATATGTTATAGACATAGTTTCTGTTGGGGAAAACTATGAACTGGCAGGATCTGACAATTGTGTTATAGTCTGAAATTCAATTTTTGTGATAAACTGCTATGCTTGTTGGTACCAGGTTGTCATTTCTTGAACATCCAGTTGCCTGATTTGGATATCAATCTTATTTGTATCCGGGTCATTTGAACTAGAGGACTGGTTGGAAGACATATTGGAAACTAGAAAAATTAGACTCTAAAAAAAATGGCTCGATTGAGATCTGAGACAAAATTAACAGATGTTCGGCTCGGTCGAGACTGTGATGGATGGACTCGGGTGAGGTGGTAACAGAGGAGATTCGGTCGAGACTGAAGTAGTCGACGTTGGTCGAGATGGAACTGAGGGTGTTGGTCGAGAGTGTAATGGAGAGGACTCGGTCGAGATTGAAGTGGTCATCGACGTCGGTCGAGATGGAACTAAGAGTGTTGGTCGAGAGTGTAATGGGGAGGACTCGGTCGAGATTGGAGTGGACGATGTCGGTCAAGATGGAACTGAGGGTTCGGTGCAAAGTGGAGGTGTAGAATGGCATGATTGTGAGAAAGGAAGTGGATGGAGTTGGGTTGGAATGTGATAAGGGAGTGGGTGAAGTAGGATGGCTCAAAGACAAAACGGTGTTTGTAGGTTGTCGGCGGAAAATGGAAGTTTTGCAGAGATGGAAATGATAGATTATGGTGAAAGTAGAGTGGGTGAGATGGTGATGAAGTTGGAAAACAAGGAGTTTGTGATGGTGATGGTTTTGAAGATGATGTTTCACAATAGTGAAACGAGAGCGTGATGCGAACTCCAGCTGCACTACCCCTCAGCGCTTCGATGTGCAAAAGATTCAAATGAGAAAGTGTAACTTCTGGCGAGATTAGGTTTTGTGAGATCTTTGGTGATTGTGCTCGGACTGGTTTCAAGATGATAATGTGTGATGGTCGATGGATGGAGTGTGTGAATAATGGCTGATTGATGGAGTGTAATAGTGCCAAGATCGAGTATGCTTACAAGGAGATCGCCAAAAAGTAGTCGTAGGAAGGATCCAATATTCGCACATCGTTGAGGTAAGAATGTTTTCGTTTTAATAGTATTTATGGAGTTTGTCATCTCGATATTTTTTAAGTGCACGAGTCACGGTCGAGATTATGATGGGAAGACTTGGTTGAGTTCTCAAAAAATCTTGATGAACTGCATTGGCTCGGTCCAATCGAGATTTGAAGTTTTGAGATCCGTTCAAGATGGTGACCAAATGTGTCGGTTGAGATGCTAAGCATGTGCATTAGTCGAGATGCTGAGTAGGTGCATCGGTCGAGATGCTAAACAGGTGCGTCGGTCGAGAATGTGACCAGATGCATCGGTCGATATCGTGACCAGATCCATCAACAATCGAGATGCCAACCAGGTGCGTCGGTCGAGATGTTGAGCATGTGCGTTGGTCGAGATGCTGAGCAGGTGCGTCAGTCAAGATCATGACCAGATGCATCAGTCGAGATGCCAACCAGAGGACTTGGTGGAGATGCCAACCAGAGAACTCGGTCGAGATGCCAACTAGATGTCTATTGAGTACTATATCTATGTGATTGCATTGTAGAGCTTCTTGAAGTAAAATATGTCAGTGTCTCAAAATAGAAGCTCTTAGTGTAATGAATTATCTCGGTGACCAAATTTGTGCTATATGGGGTGATTACACACCTCCTGAGACGTAACACAGTGTGCTGGACCACCCCTACCTGAAAATCTCCTCTTCGTCTAGTATCTACGCCTCAACCTTTTAGTCCTAGCTGATCTAGACTCGATCTCAAGTCTCCTATACGACAGGTGGTTACGTACCTCCTTAAGCGTAACCACCTCTACAAAAGTGGAATCTACACCTAAAGACATTAACAAAACTACCTCTCTTCACTCTACTCCTCTCATAGACAAGCAGACCTGTGTGATCGACCCTACTCCCAAACTGCTTGTTGTAACATCCTCTCCAAACTCTAACTCTCTCACAGACAAACCAACATCTACTCTAAGAGGAGTGTCATCGTCAAGACTCGAAACGGTGGCTGAACCAACTACATCCCTATGAACATCCTGCTGAACCTGCTTCAACTCGTGAGGGAAAAACCTCCTCTTCACTCTTCTCTTTCGCTCAACACGAACTATAGGTGCAAGCGACATGGCCCTACGCACTACTTGTCGCTTCCTATTCAACCTCCTCCTTCTTACAAACTGGCTCTCACCCTCCGGAGTGATGTATGAAGGGTTGCTTCTCACACTCGGGAGTGTCCATGTCATGGAATCACTCCCTCAAATACAAAACACTTGCAAAAATTGGAACAAAAAACCATCAGGTTTTATATCAAACATTGGGAAACAATCAAATACATCAAAAACTAACTTAAGTAGGCTTTAAACTTGTATTAAGAGGTGAGAGATAGATTAATGGTTTAGGGTTTAGGACTTGAATACCTTCTTTATATCAATATGAATCTTGATTTTGATACTACAAACAGTAGTGAAAGTATTCTATAGTGATAGGCCTAACTCAACTATTTTGGGTCCAAAATTAATGTTTCAGAATATGTACAGCCACATAAATTTTGGTTAGCTCACTTAGAATTGAGTAATTAGGCTTTTTGTATCAATTCAATTTAAGAAAGATAACATGCCTATATGTCTGATTATGGGTCACATTATAAGAATAATTTAAAATAATCATCCATATAGTCAATGCAAAGAACTCAAAAAATAGAGCAATGTTGCTTTCTACATGACTTGAATCAGAGAATATATTTAGAAGATATTTAACTTGAAAGAAAGTTAAAAAATTTCGTAAAAGCCGTAAAACTTCATCTATTTGAATAGGATCTTTAAAAATCTCAGACAAACTGAAATAAAATATTGTCATGCATATACTTGCTGGAATTAGCTTGAAGAGTAGAAAAATATTGTAGTTATGACTTTTTGAATTCAGGTCATTATTTTAACAATTACTTACAAAAACCCTCCACATAACATGGTCATGACAGTGTGATGAGCATAGACCCTAAACCCTAAATTAGTGAATCAGTGAATCAATTCATTAGAACTCAATCAACCATCAATACGTACATATTATCAAGGATCTGTAGGCTCCTGTAGTAAATAAATTTTTTTACAAAAATTACTATCAACCCCCCCCCATCCCAAGATTAGTTTTTTGACACCCATATTAAAAAACAAATTGCGTTTCAAGGACATGTTCAGGGACCGGGGCACGTTTTGGAATGTGCATGGCAACTATAATTATAGCTATAATATATAGTTATGTACTAATGTATGTATCATAGATGCACGATCTAGGGATTAACCCAAAAAATCATTTTTTGGATTTTTATAATTTTGTTTTAAATGGCTCCAAGAGTGAGTACTAAAATTTAGGGTAAAAAAACATCGTTTCTAATGTTTGAATATTTTTCAATGGCTTTATTTCAATTTTACATATATTATAAAAAAAATGGTCTAGAATGTATATGCAGCAGAACGTTCCACTACATCCATGGTATTAATTACGTAATATCCCCTCACAAATAGTCTACTTATTACCTTTTCCAGATATAAAAGATTGATTTTTATTATGTTACAGTACTTAAGTCGCTGGCCTATTTGTTTTATCAATCAAGTACATTGTGAGTATACTTTAGAATATTATTAGAACATTAAACCCTATATGAAAAAGTGGATAGATGAAATACACAAAGGCCTTGAAACTTAAAATTTCATACATGTGTTGCATACATACATACACATTTTCTTTACAAATATTATGCACACTGGAGATTGCCTTGAGAGATATAGGCAACTTCTAGATTCTCTCTCTCTCTCTCTCTCTCTCTCTCTCTCTCTCTCTCTCTCTCTCTCTCTCTCTCTCTCTCTCTCTCTCTCTCTCTCTCTCTCTCTCTCTCTCTCTCTCTCTCTCTCTCTCTCTCTCTCTCTCTCTCTCTCTCTCTCTCTCTCTCTCTCTCAATGAGTCACGTGGTGTGCACTATCACTTGGTGTTCAAAGACCAAGTTTGAATATGTTGGCGAAGGTCGTTGCCACCGTGATCCTTGTTGTGAGTTCAAATTGCACTAGTGGTGGGTGTCTATGTGTTGGATGCCACTATAGTTGCGTGTGCTATTAGCTTTCAAGTGCAATACAACATTCCTTCTAGCGGTTGCTAGTTACTATGCGCACAACCATAGAAGAGGTTGCTAGTTACTACGTGACCTCATGCAGTACTGGCTGATGACTGAGAGGACTGGTCATAGTGTAGCTTAGATCAATTTAGCTTAGCCTTAATATGGAGTCAGCTAGTTACAATACATTCTCATTGCAGATTATAATGTTGTGATTGTTACCAGTTTTAATTTCCTGTGTAAGTCATACAAATCCAATCTTATGATTCATACGGCTTATACCTAGAGTCTCAACCTCGCACATGATCTTTGAGGAGTTCAATTTCATCATTTGATTTGTGTTTTAAATACATGTACATATTTTTGTTTGACTGACTCTCATGTGAGATTGATTTCCAAGAAACGTCATGCTATATTATATGATTTAAAGCTCTTTGTAGTATAGGAGGGATCCAGTTTCAATCCATTTCTATAGCTTCTGCAACAGGAGGGTACATCGCTACTCCAATGTTTGCTCAGCCTGGCGCAGCTCAATATGCCTATCAACATGGACTTTATGCATATCCCTCTCATTACAAGTTAGTCTCACTTCTAGGATCTCCTTCGTTTATATCTAGATGTGTCCTTAATGCTCCATCATAACCTTGTTTTCTCAACGCACACACCCTGAGTTTATACTTCACTGTCATCTATAAAGTTGTCATTAACTACAAGACAGAGTCTTCTTCAATAACTGAATGGATTCCATTATAGCTTCTATCTATATTCATTGTCTCTCTTTTTTTTCTCTTCTTCTTCTTACATGGTTATAATCCAGAGAGAATTGTTTATACCTCCACTATGTGGAGTTTACAAGATAGCTAAACGTAGAATCACAAGACTAGTTAATGCTAATAAACTAGTTTGTTAGTTTCTGTCGTTGCTATTCGTTTCAGCTGGGCATGAAGCCTGTTGAGCTGCCAACTGGCAGCATGAAGAATTTCTCTTCATTTCTTTCGTTCTTTTAGTTTTGCGGTCCTGGAGGTGTGTTTACGATTCGCGAATTGTTCATGCTTCAAGTCAAAGACACGTTGACTATCGCGAATTGTTCTCGTTTGACCTTCGTGTCTTGTTCGTGCTGCGACAAAGTTGCAGGAGTTCACCATTTCTGACAAAAAGGCCAAATCAACAATTAATGCCAAAGGGGGCCTAACTCCATAAGTTGAGCAACAATCAAGAGGAAGAAAGAGTTGGAAAACAACTAGCACCATTTAAGAGGCTAACTCTCGTGCAAAAGGAGCCAAGCAATAAATACAAAAGGAAGAAGAAGAGCATTTATGTTGGGGGATTTGATACACAAAGATTCCAAAAGCCCAAATACAATTAGGCATGAGGGGTTATTTTACATAGGCTCATGTTGAAAGGTTAAATCAACATTCAATGCCTTAGAAGAGACTGCTGAAGGATGAGAAAAGAGAGAAGAAGAGTAGAATGGCAAAGTGAAGAAAATAGGTGGGCTCTAGGCTTGAAGATGAGCAGACGTTCTACTGAAGATTGGGATTTTTTGTTATGTGATTTTTTTTTCTGTTATGAGGTTCAGATGCTTCAGTGTGCAAAAAAGTTCAAGCTTCTTTCCTTTTCACTGGATACTACAGGTTCTTGGTGTGATCTTCACATTGCTGAGTGTGTTCAGAGAGCGAATAATATGGCCATAATCTACTGCTATTTTGTTGTTCTCTGGTGATTTAGCTGTGGGGTTGAACTCCCCGTGATTTTAAGACTGTCATCCCTTGGTAGAATGCTGCATCTTAATTTGGAATTTGAGTCTCTGCAAGACTACTACTTGTTTCTGTTATGGTTAGGAAGTGATGCTGCTTAACTCTCTTTTGTGAATTCATGAACACTAGACCCAGATTGTTTTGACATTTCTTGTGTATGCTGATGCTGCAATGGCATTGTCTCTCTCTGTTGAACTCCCATGTGTTGAGTTTGAGCCTTACAACTGTGCACTATTGTGTTAGCCTGGGATATTGAAAGAATGATTGAGTTGTTAGGGTCCTCCAGCTTCTATGTGTTCCTAGAATCTTCCTAAAAGGAGCTCATAAACTAAAGCTCTGCTCTTGAAAATGTTATTAAGTTATGATATAAAGTTCAATCTAGACGGTGAAGACCCACATCTTCTAGAGTGTCTTATAACCTTCATTCAGGCTAAATAGGAATCTGTGGCACAAGCATCTCCTAGGATATTACCACTGTATAGCACCATATTGTGAGACAAACTCCAACAAACGTATACAACAATTGTAGATGCATACCTAGAGTCATGTCATGGATAGAGCACACTTTGGAGACCCGCATTGATTCTTGTTGGTTATACGTGTTTAAGGGCATGTCAACACAGAAATAATGGAATTGGACACCACAGCTCGAGAAGTTCATCTTGGAGACATCGCCATAGAAGTAAGTGCAAATGGTTTTTAGATTCTAGCCATTGTACACCTCTGTGATCATCATCGTTGGGTAGCACAGGCTGATATACACTACGTATTTGTAATTCACTAGCAACTCTTGGATCTATATAAGCATACTCTCCCGTTGGTCATACATCTGAGAGCCTAGAAATCTCTCATTGACCCGGGAGTACATGATAATTAGTGGAGCCCCCAAGATTGAGACCTTGATTACTCACGTAAGGACAGTGTGGGTCCTTTCCCTGTTGGACTTTCTGGCTGGACCAGTCCTCCGCCAGAAATTTCCCCTAAAACATTATTTGATGATTTTTCTAGAAGGATGACCATGATTTTTTGAAGTACAATTCCAAAGCATTCAAGTTTTTCAAACACTTCAAAGAAGTTGGTGAAACTCAAACTTCAAGAAAAATCAAGGCATTACAATCTAACAATGGAGGTGAATTTATTTCTATTGAGTTCAAAGAGTACTGGAAATTCAATGGCTTAAATTAATAGTATACCACTAGCTATATATCTCAGTCAGATTTTATGTATTGAACCTAGAGCTCTCCTTTTGAGATTAAATCTCGAATGTAATGGTACTTCAGAGGTATGTGTTTTGTCTTTGAATGGAAGACATGATCTTGGAACAGATAAATGACACTCTGAGAGTCCATCATCATTGTGCTTGGTCCTCCTTGTGGTATCCCGATTGCCTCCAGCATCATTTGTAACCACACCACCTCGTTCGCCACCTTTGAAGCTACAATGTATTCAGCTTCGCAAGATGATTGAGCTACCAAGATTAGCTTTTTGCATATCCAGCTGATTGCAGCTCTGCACGCTATGGTACATCCTCCAGTTATGGACTTGATGTCATCTTTGCAGCTCACCCAGCTTGCATCACTGCAGTGGTGCAGCTCGAATCCTTTTCTTTCAGTTTTAGCTCTATAGGCTAATCCCATATTTTGGGTACCCTTTAGACGCTGTAGGATTCGTTTTGCCATTTGCCAATGTGCCATGCCAAGATTGGAAGAGGATTGGCTTAAAGCATATACAGAGAAAGCTAAACCGGGTGTTGTACAAATTGTAAGATATATCAGACTACCGATTAGATTTTGGTAGGGTATATCTGCCATCTTTTGTTCTTCTTCTTTTATTTTTGGAAAATCCTGCTTTGTCAGCTTGGCTGTAGCTATCATTGGTGTGGCCTTTTCCTTGCAATCCATCATGTTATATTGCTTGAGCACCTTTCTGGCATATTTCGACTGACTCAAGTGCATTCGCTCTTTGTTCGATCTCTTCTGATCTCCAGCCCGAGGCATTTAGTTGCTTCTCCTAGATCTGTGATTTCATAATTTTCAGAAATCTGACTCTTCATGTTCTCAATTAGTTTCAAGGAGTTACCTATTATAAGGGAATCATCCAAAAGATAGTCAGTATCACAAAATCTTTTTCTACTCTTTTTATGTAGGCATTACAGTCCGGTTGTATGGGCTTGAAGTCTAGAGACTTTAGAAGACTATCGAGCTTCTTATACCAAGCTCATGATGCCTATTTTAGACCATAGATGCATCTCTACAACTGACAGACATATTGTCGATTGTTGGGGGTCTTCAAAACCTTCAGGCTGCTTCATGAAGATTTTCTCCTCTAGATCTCCTTGGAGAAAGGCTGTCTTCACATCAATCTGGTGAATTTTCAGATTGTGTTGTGTGGCGTATGCAAGAAGTAGTCATATGCTTGTCATCTTGACCATCGACGAATATGTGTCGAAATAATCAACATCATATCTCTGTGTGTAGCTTTGTCTTGCCTTGTAACGGCCAATGGTGCCATCTGATTTTATTTTCTTCTTGTATACCCACTTGTAGTTGACGATTTTTCTGTTTTCTGGGAGTGGCTCTAGTGTCCATGCCTCGTTTCGCCTCATCGACTCGATCTCCTCTGACATTGTCTGCTTCCAAAATTCTCTTTCTGGACTCTGGATAGCTTCTTGATATGTTGTTGGCTCTTTAGTAAAGCTACAGTACTCGAATTGGGTGTCTTCGCTCCACTGAAGATTGCCAGTGTATCGGTCTGAAGGTCGTCTTTGTCTTGTTGACCTTCTGGGTTCATTTCGTCGCTGCTCGAATGTTTATTATTCGTGGGGTTGATCTTGCGCTTCTTGTTGCTCTGGAGTCTATGGCTTAGCATTCTGATTTGATGTCTGTCCTCGATCTCCCTCTTGAATCGACAATAGTGTGAAGATCTCATGGCCTCTTTCATCTTTTAGTCCAAGGAATGTGGACTCATCAAACTTCACATCTCTGCTCGAAACAACCTTTTTCATGGTTGGGTTGTAGAGCCTGTACACTGCGTTCCGTTCAAGTACCCGACCATGATCGTTTGCTCTTATTTATCATCGAGCTTGATTCTTTTTTCTTTTGGAATGTTCTTATATGCTGTACATCCGTGTGGTGCCAGGAAGCACTGATATCACTCTATGGGCGGAATAGATATCAGCACTAATACCACTGCTAGAAGAAAAACAAATTGTTATAACCAGGATCGTGGATTACTTGGAGAATGGAGTTACGAGTAGTTCTTTATGTGGAAAATCAGATTATCAGTGTAGGAGTCATAGACTGCCGTGAAAGAAAGATTGCAAAAACAATTAGGTGTCTGAGACATCTATGGAATCCTCTAATACTGATAACCTAATATTAAGA
The DNA here is from genome assembly GCA_029204225.1 of Diphasiastrum complanatum. NCBI lineage: Eukaryota > Viridiplantae > Streptophyta > Lycopodiopsida > Lycopodiales > Lycopodiaceae > Diphasiastrum > Diphasiastrum complanatum. The sequence goes on along the minus strand of CM055094.1, from coordinate 7,074,723 downwards.
GAATGTAAAATCAATTTAGGCATCATAGACAACCATACAATTCTCTGATAATGGTGTTTGTGTAAAAGGGAGTGAGAGTTATCATTCAACAAGAATGCAATGAAGTAGAACAATAGCGAATCTATATAATGAAAGGTTGTAAAAACAACAATCAGACCACAATACAATTGCGCTGATAAGCTTTTGTAGTCCTGGAGGCATGTTTGATTTTCACGAATCGTTCGCGAATCTCTCGTCACTCGTTCATCCTAGAAGCATGTTGACTTTCGCGAATTGTTTGATCTTTGTGAATCATTTGACCTTCGAGTCAAGGTTCGTTGACTTTCGTGTTGCGGCAAAGTTGCAGGAGTTCACCATTTCTAACACTATTCAGGATCCTCTCCCTCTACAATAGGTTGTGGACAACTCTTCTCTCAGCAAGGATGTTCAGTATCAACAATGCCTTTAGCCTCTACAGCTAGCTCGAACCCGGCTGGTGCTCCACTTTTCGCTCCCTCCTCTTACACAAATTGTCAAGTGGAAAGACAAGTTGCGATGGAAAATTGGACGTCTTCCAATGGTGCCATGCAGAAAGTGTGGTCGTCGTCCTCCTCTTCGACAGGTTCCTCGTTCTCACTACTACATCCGCCTTCAATCAGTTGTTGCTGCAGGCACAAGAACACCCTCCTATGCACCCTACGGTGTTACATCTTCTGCAGTTGCTGCTCAATTGGCAAATTCGCTCTCCGAACTGCTCCATCTCTTGCACATGATGGGTTGAAGGTGCGTATCTTCCACTTGGATCCATCTCTCTTTTCAGCTCACTTGGATGCTCTTTCTAACCACTCTGTAGTTGTTTATTTTATGGGCGAATTCCCTTTTGCGGATAGTATCAAACGCTTTGGAGTGAGCCATTGGGAGCAGCTTAATGCTAAGGTCCTTTCCTCTCAAGCTTTGGGCAAAGTCTTCTTCTTGTTCAATTTTTCTTCTATGTAGGAGGTTAATTCTGTCCTTGCCAATGGTCCTTATCTTTATGCTGGCAATCCGATTTACGTCACCAAGTACATTGATGCCTTCACAATTCATGACTCCTCACAGATGGAAGTTCCGGTTTGGGTTGGGCTCCCATTTTTTCCTCCCAAGCACTTGTCAACTCTAGATGTGGTTCTCCCTAGCCTCGACAAGGTTCTGCTTATCCAGCCTCCTAAGATCCATAATCCTTCTCCTCATGTGTGCACTTGCATTTCATGGAAGCTAGCTGATCCTCCTCTGGAACAGGTGTAGTTCTACTATGGTAATCGTGTCTACTCTCAGATTGTTATTTTTAAAGGGCTGCCGGATTCATGTTATCATTGCCACCATCTTGGTCATGCAGTTGCTTCTTGCCGACTTCCTCCAAGATGCCCTTTTCAGCACCTGCTATCATGTACTTCTAGTACATCAGAGTTTATCGATGCATTAGAATATCCAATGTAAGCTTTGTAGGCCCAAAAGGAGCTATTGGCCTTAATAACAAGGTGGTTCTCTCTTTAGGCACTCCAAAGTAATTAATAAGGATAATAGGCCAACAAAGGCCCAGATACACTTGATAAGACTTAACAAGGGCTAACTATCTTCCAAGATAGTTATGTTTAGTTAAGTTAGGGAACTTGTCTATAAGTAGACAAGAAACATCACTTTTGGGATCTTTTGGCTCATTTGCAATTGAGCAAACTAGAAGCTCCATCTCCTCTTCATCCTTTGTGAATGTGAGCCTTGGGATCTTGATCTTGCTAGGTCTCATGTGCCACATCACATGAATTCATGTACTCCTCACTCTCCATTATGGAATCCATCTCCTTTTGATGATCACTTTGATATGAGCTTTGTGGTAGCTTGTGCTTATTCTTCATCTTTGGTTCTCTTCAACATAGGTGTGGTGGTTGCCTCCTTGTTCTAGATTGCTTGGCTTGGATTGAGAGGCATGGCACATGACATTTGTGGTATCAGGGCTTAAGATCCAATAATCATTTGCTTAAACATGAATCTCATTTCATTTGAAGAGTTTATTGCTTTTGTAGCTTTCTTTTTGCTAATTTCTAACTTTTGAATTTTCAGGTCTATTCAGACTCATTTTTAGCATATAACTTCATTTTTTATTTCTAATGTGATTTCGTAGACTTTTAGAGCTTTGTTTAGATTTCATTTGCACCAATTTGCAAGCATTAGATAAGGGATGCAAAAGTTATTGCAATTTTTCCAAAACTGTCAAAATAGGTGATTACAAATTCGTTTCACTTTGTTTGAATTTTTCATATTTGATTTGAGTAATTCATCCTAGTTTCTTTACATACCCTTTTAGAGCATTGTCTTAGCTTTAATTTGATCTATATGGCAAGTCATTTGGATAAGTATTCAAAAAGTTATGACAAATCTTGATTTCTAGCTCTAGTTTTACTAGTTTTCTGTTTTCAAAATTTCCAGACCTATTCTGTTGTAAATTTGACCTACAAATCATCTTCAATTATTGATCTGATCCTATAACTTGATAGATCTTTTCTTAGCGTTTTAGAAGTACTGAGTTTTTGTGATTTGGATCAATATTAAGAGAGTTATGATCAAATTAGTGAAGCTGGGTTAAATTTGCTAGAATTTTGGAAATTTTCCTTTGTATTTCTTGGTGGGAGAGAAGCACTTCAGAATTTCAATTTTGAAGTTTCTTTTTGCTGTAAATTTTTTTCAGTTTTTCCATTTTGAAAGGCCTGTAAGTCTTTTTATATCATTTTTCAAAAAAGAAAAAAAAATTATTTAATTTTTTTTTTTTGTTTTTGCAATATTGCTTTTGAGCGCGGGTGGACTATTCAAAACGTTCGGCTATCCTATTTGCGCTTGAAACCGATATTCCGAAGAAAAAAAAAGAAAAACCAAAAATAAAAAACTTTTTTTTTTCTCCAATATCGATTTCGAGTGCGCTTGCTTATTGTGCACTTATTCTAATAGTCTATTTGCGCTTGAATTTTCTAAAGATGAAGACAATCCTAGCAATGAGTTAGATGAGCAAAGCGAAAATGATAAAGCTAATGAGCAAAGCAATGACAACGAGTCAGATGAGCAAAGTAATGACGAGAGTCAAGTTCTAGATTCAGTAACAGTTGATGACAACGGAAGTCCTATTTGGGATTTAGATCAAAATGGTCAAACAAATGTGGGTTGTCAAATCAAGAATAATGCTATGTTGAAAGAAAGTCACTCAAGGCATTTATCCAACTTTCAAAACAAAGGCTATGTGGCACCGATATTCCATGGTTTGGAATGCTTCTTGGAATGACTATTTTAAGAATCCAATATGTTCAATTTGATTTATAAGCTTTCAAGGATTTATTTTTGACAATTAAGTAATGGAGTATGAGGTATTCAACATGGATACTGCTAGAAATGAACAGATTCCATTAATCCATAGAAATCCAACTTGTATCAATACTTTGGATTATTGTTCAATGCCTCATGGGTCCATTTTACAAGAGATTAGAGTGGCTTTTGTTGGAGAATCTTATTTCTTTGGATTCACTAGAACTCAACTGCCAGCATCTAATTTGCGTGTATATTTGGAAAATATGGACATGAATAATGATTGGGAATGTTCTCTCAATCAATCAACACTCTATTGGAAACTGATTTTTAAATATGCCAGCAATCTATAGTAGCTTCTTTGGAGAAGTTTGCATTGCTCGGTGGGTTTTAACAAGATAAATATTCGATTGAGTAATGTCAACAATGCTTTTCTACAGTGGGAGAATCAAAATGGAAGAATTGTTATTTCCATGGGTCGACCTTGGAATACATATACGTTATCTTGTATCAATGCTTCAAGTGTATGCATGGCCAATTATGGTTTACTAATTTCTGAAAGTAAATTTTATTTAAAATCCAAACTGGCAAAAGCAAAATTCAACTCTATTGGGCATATCCAAGCAACACTTTTCAATGAGATTGACTTGTCTTGGCCAAGATTTGAAGAAATATATTTTGGTCAACATTATGCCCAGAGAAATGCTTCATTGTACGACCAAGTGTCATTCTTAATGTTGACTACTTCATATGGAGCATTTTTATTTGAACAACAACTCATGATTACCATTGCTCATGGAAGAATTGTAATTTTCTTTATCAAGTTGGTCAAACAGCATGGATTTCCAGCTACAACAGAAGATTCGGATGCAAGACAAAAACAAGAATCCAAGGGAATTAGATAAGCATCTGATTTGGTATGATGTTGAAGAAAGATGTGTGGGAAGTCGTCACAGGTGATGAGAGAAGGCCGCCAAATGAAGCAGACATCAAAGTGTTCAACAAAAAGATGAGGAAAGCTTTGACCTTCATTAACTTGTCAGTGAAGGATCACATCATTACCCACATTTGTGATGCTATTACACCCAGACAGACATGGGATGTGCTAAAGGAGCAGTTCGAGACGTCAAATCCATCAAGAATCATGTTTCTTAAGTCAAAGTTGAATAGTGCCCGCATGGAGCAAGGGGAGCACATTCAGATGTACATGACCAGAATCAAGACAATGAGAGATGAACTGCATTCTATTGGAAAGCGCATACGTGATGTGGAGCTGGTGCATAATGCATTATGCGGCATTGCAGAATCCTATCAGATGTTTGTGAGCAGAATAGCATCAAGAGAAAGATTGCCAACCTTTGATGAGCTCACAGGAACCTTGATGCAGGAAGAGCAACGACGAGAAATGGTGAAAGCTAGACGTCAAAATACTGACGATCAGGCACTTGCGACATGCCAAAAACAAGGCAAGGGCAAGGGCAAGAAGAAGTCTAAGCAGCAATTTGCCAAGTCTCAGGAGGATGAGGGATCTTCTAGCAAAACTAAGAAGAAAGGCAAGTGCTTCCATTGTGGTAAAAAGGGCCATTGGAAGAGTGAATGTCGCAAATTCCTGGCGGAACAAAGCAAGGGAAAACCAAAACAAGCAAGTAACCTTGTCGATGAAGGTGAGATTGAAGACTCTAGCATCTTCATATCTGCATTGTCATCTAATCAAGATGATCAAGCATGGTATATTAACTCAGGAGCCACAAGACACATGACAGGTAACAAGAATTGGTTCAGTAGTTTGAAGGTGTTGGATAATGGAACATCTGTTTCACAAGCAAATGGTGAGGTGTTCATGATCAAGGGGATAGGCACAGTTTCAATCCAACTACCTGATGGCAAAAGCAGGATGATCAAGGAGGTACTTTACGTACCAGGTTTGAAGAAAAATCTACTTTCTGTTGGAGTCATTACTGATCAAAAGTTGAAAGTAGAATTCGCCCATGATCATTTCTTTGTGAAGGATGCAAACCAAAAGTTCAAAGTTATTGCGAATGGAGTAAGAGAGCCCAATACAAAATTGTACAGGTTGAATGCTACAATCAAGGGGCAACATGGACTTGTATCATCCGTTCCTTCGCAAACTGAGTTTTGGCACAAGAGGCTTGGTCACTTGAACTTGGGAAGCCTCAGTTTGATGAGAAAATTGGAGATGGTAACAGGACTGCCTACCATAGAGGATCACTTGAAATCGATGTGCGAATCTTGTGTCTATGGAAAGCAGCATCGAGAGAAGTTCAATAAAGGGGGTGTTGCAAGAGCAAAGAACATCCTGGATTTAATCCACATAGATTTATGCGGGCCTATGAGGACCATGTCCTTAGGAAAATCCTTCTATTTCATGACCTTTATTGATGATATGTCACGTAAGACGTGGATCTACTTCTTGAAGAAGAAATCAGATGCTTTTGATAACTTCAAGAACTTCAAAAACTTGGTTGAAAATCAGACAGGTAAGAAGAACAAAGTCCTAAGATCAGATAGTGGAGGTGAGTATAAGTCTAATGACTTCAATGATCTTTGTGATCAATGTGGGATTAGAAGACAATTTACGCAAGCTCATACTCCTGCTCTCAATGGTGTAGCTAAGTGCAAAAATTGTACGATTGTGGAAAGTGCCAGATCTATGTTAGTTGAGATGAAACTACCAAAAGATTTTTGGTCAGAAGCATGTAGCACGGCAGTCTATCTTCAAAATAGAAGTCCTACCATTGCCATACCAAAAAGAACACCTGAGGAAGCATTCACCCAAATTGAAAAAACCTTGTTACATCCCCAAAAAAAGATATGTTCCCAAGTTATGAACTTAGAAAAGATCTTTTGTTTCCTAGGATATGATGATCACGTGAAGGGCTATAGATGTTTTGATCTAGTCAAAAACAAAATCCATATAACAGAAATCTCCCTAAGTGGTTTGAGAGATTGATGGAGAGCCGCGACATAGATGACTTTCCAGGATCATCTAACCAGGGAGAGCTACGAAGATCAACAAGAGAGAAGATACTACCTGAAAGGTATGAAGCAAATTATGCTCTCTTATCTAGCATTATTCAAAGCAAAGAACCTTCGACTTATAGTGAAGCGAAGGATGATGATATTTGGATCAAGGCCATGGGAGAGGAGATGGAGTCAATTGCTAAGCATAGCACATGGGACTTAGTAGAACCACCAGTTGGCAAGAAACCCATTGGTTGCAAATGGGTATACAGAACTAAGTACCATGCAGATGGAAGCATAACAAAGCACAAAGCAAGATTGGTAATCAAAGGGTACGCACAAAATAAAGGCATTGACTATGAGGAGACCTTTGCGCTAGTTTGTAAGTGGAATACTCTACATCTACTTATTGCTTTAGCTTCACATTTTGGTTGGCCTTTTCCATATGGATGTAAAATCTGCTTTTCTAAATGGTGAGTTAGATGAAGAAGTGTTCATGGATCAACCTGAAGGCTTTGTAACAAAAGGACAGGAAAATAAAGTATGTCGCTTGAAGAAAGTGCTTTATGGTCTTAAACAAGCACCACGTGCGTGGTATAGCAGGATTGATGCCTACTTTTGTTCAAAGGGGATGGTGAGAACACATTCTGATCCAAATCTATATGTCTTATGCTTTGATTGTATGGTTGCTTTGATTGCTCTTTATGTTGATGACTTGATTATTACGGGAAATAATCAAGAGATGATGGACATGATCAAGAAAGACCTCATGGAACAATTTGAGATGACGGATCTCAGCCTGATGCATTATTGCCTTGGGGTAGAAGTGTGGCAAAAAGGACATGAAGTGGGTTTAACACAGGTGAAGTATGTCAAAGAGTTGCTGCACAGGTTTAGGTTGCAGGACTGCAAACCAGTAAACACTCCTATTGAACCAGGTAAAAAGCTTTCTAAGCTTGATGAATCACAGTCATTTGATGCTACGCTATATAGACAGTTAGTAGGGAGCTTGATTTACCTTACCACAACTAGACCAGATATATGCTATGTTGTTGGCATTGTAAGTCAGTTTATGGCAGCACCTACGGAAACGCATTGGAAAGTAGCTAAACGCATTTTGCGTTATGTGAAAGGCACTTCAGAGTATGGCTTGATTTACAGGAAGCATGATGGTTTACCTGAGTTGTGTAGCTATGTGGATGCGGACTGGGGAGGTGACTATGATGATCGTAGATCCACCACAGGATATATATTTCAGTTTTGTGGTAATTGCTTTTCCTGGTCTAGTAAGAAGCAAAGTACAATTGCTCTTTCCAACACAGAAGCAGAGTATAAGGCAATGTTTAGTGCTGCACAAGAAGCTATATGGTTGAGACAAATCTTGGAAGAAATTGGCATGAAGCAAAAAAATCCCACGACTTTACATAGCGACAGTCAGAGTGGCATTCAGCTAGCAAAGAATCCAGTGTTCCATGCAAGAACTAAACACATTGAGATTCAATATCACATCATACATGAGAGGCTGCTGAGTCATGAAATTCATGTTGTTCATTGTAGCACAGAAGAACAACTAGCTGATATTTTCACTAAGCCACTTACTGGAGAAAAGTTTGATAAGTTTAGATCAAAGCTTTCTGTACTTAAAGTTTGTTGACTTAAAAGCTATGTATATGACTGTATAAAAAGTAGACTCTACTTTAAGGGAGAGAGTTAGAATAAAAGTAGAATCATTGTGTTACTGTACTGTGGGTCCTATCAGTGGATAAGAATAAGTTGGCCTCGCCACGAGGCAAGTCGACGGGACACGCGTCCCGCCAACGGCAATTTGGGTCATGCATGGGTTGCCTGAGTGAACAACTATATGTACAATGTAATTTCATTTTGAAAAATACAGTTGCTATGTGAGCTTGCTGAGGAGAGTGATTTTTTGTCTGTGTTACTGTGTAGCATGATCTGTGTTCTCGTGCAAAGCAAATTCTAAGTGAAGTGTCATGTACTTCTAGTACATCAAAGTTTATCGACCCATTAGAATATCCAATGTAAGCTTTGTAGGCCCAAAAGCAACTATTAGCCTTAAGAACAAGGTGGTTCCCCCTTTAGGCCCTCCAAAGTACTTAATAAGGATGATAGGCCAACAAGAGCCCAAATACACTTCATAAGACTTAATAAGGGCTAACTATCTTCTAACATAGTTATGTTTAGTTAAGTTAGGGGACTTGTCTATAAGTAGGCAAGAGACATCAGTTTTGGGATCTTTTGGCTCATTTGCAATTGAGAGAACTAGGAGCTCCATCTCCTCTTCCTCCTTTGTGAATGTGAGCATTGGGATCTTGATCTTGCTAGGTATCATGTGTCCCATCACATGAATTCATGTACTCCTCACCCTCCATTATGGAATCCATCTCCTTTTGAGCTTCACTTTGATGTGAGCTTTGTGGTAGCTTGTGGTTATTTTTCATCTTTGGTTCTCTTCAACATAGGTGTGGTGGTTGCCTCCTTGTTCTAGCTTGCTTGGCTTGGATTGAGAGGTATGGCACATGAAACCTGCTTGGGCAACCGGCTACTGTCGATTTCCGTCGTTGCCAAAGGCAAATGTGGCCCTCTACTGTTGTGCCTTTATTGCCTATGCCTATTGCGCACCGTAACCCGGCAATGCCGCTGTTGTCCAATTCGGCATCGCAGCCCAGCATTGAGGCCTTTCATCATCAAGATCACTCCTTGTTTACATCAATTGCACCCCTTCAGCATCAGAGCGTTGCTGAGATTTTGTCACCTGAGCAATTGCAACATGTGGCACCTTCTTTGTATGTTTTGTCTTTTGTTGATCATTTAAAAATTTAGCCGAGATCTTTTTCTTTGCCCTTACCCACTTTGTTGGGTGCTAGTGTCTCCACCTTACCTCAACTTTGGGAAGATTATCCTTTGGAAGAGCTTGTCTCATCTCTTTTAAGAACTCCTGGACAGTCTCTGCTTGAGCAAGATATTGAGACTCGTCCATTATCCTCGGGTAGCATCGCCATTGATGACATTCCTACACCCATCATAAAGGGCCACATGCTTTAGCACCTTCTGTTGCTTTGTTGTCAGCTGTTCCTACGAGGATCTCAAAGAAACGACGTGCTTCTATGCCATCGGACACATGAATATCTATTCTTGGAATGCTAGAAGCCTTAATGATCTACTGAGATGTTCTTGCCTGGTTGGGGTTATTGTATCTTATCCATGCCGAAATGTTATCATTGGCCTGCAAGAGACTAAATTACGAGAGTTCAATCATCATTGCTTGATTAAGAAATTTGTAGCTTCTTTTCAATATGTGGTGTCTCCGGTGCAAGGGACACATGGTGGAGTTTAAACCCTTGTCTCTCGCGATTGGCAAGTGCTTTCCGACTCTTTTGACCCAAATGGCCGGTGGGCTCTCCTCCAGGTCAACAAACATGGGTTTGTCTTTTCTATCCTTAACTTCTATGCTCCCACCTCCTCTTTGCTTCGGACTAACTTTAGGTATAACATGCCTTCTATCTCGGATGACCGTCTCATAGTTCTTGGGGACTTCAATATGTATATTAACCTTTCTGGTCCAATTTCTCTTTCTGCTTCCAAGTCTTGCCTGGTCTTGCTTCCAATCTTCTCACTCTCTCCTTGATGCTAATCACTCCCTTCGCGACTTCTTGCATCACACTTGGACTAACTATCTCCTTTACTTCGGCATGTCTTGATCGTTTTTACATCTCCTCTTCTACCTCTTGGCTTAGACTTCATTCTATCGAGATGCATAACTTCACTACGCTTTCTGACCACAATCCTATCCTCCTCAAGTGTCATTTTCACCCCTTGCTTTTTGTTTCTTCTCTTCTTTTGTCATGAATTCGTCTCTCCTTGTTTTTGACTCCATTATTTCCTCACCACTTCAACTCTTGAGCTCTAATGCTCTTCCTCACCACATAATCCATGATTGTGTTGCTTTCCTTCGTGAATATGACAAGGTCAAACGCCGTTCCTTAGACCGAGTTAAATTGCTGGCCTCTTCTCTTTTGGTTCATATTGCTTCTTCTCGTGCCATGGCTCAAAATTCTTCACTCTTTGCTGTCCTTTGCCACATCGATGCTCATGTTGTTGCTAGCCTTATGCTTCGTTCTAGACTACTCTGGCTCAAACACGGTGACCTCCCTAACTTTTTCTTCTTCCGCACCCTTCATCGTCGTCGCTCTGCTTCCTTTGTACATTCCCTTAATCATGACGGTTCCGTCCTTCATGATTCTCCTGCTATGCTAAGGGCTTTTCTCTCTTCCTTCCAATCGCTTTCCTCCCCTTCCTTGCCTAACCAACATAGATTGATTGCCTTCAATTCTTCTGATCAGACCCTCCCCTTGGATTCTTCTACCCTCCTGACTACCCCCTTCTCTTTACAAGAACTTCATATGGCCCTTCTATCGCTCCCCTGGCCAAGAGCCCTGGCCTAGATGGAATTATCCCTCAATTTTTCCTCTCTTTCTAGTCGCATTTGGGACCTTACTTGCTGGACCTCGCCCAACAGGCCCTTTCAAGAATTCTTCCCTCTGCTATCTCTGAGGGTATGATTAAGCTCATTTCTAAAAAGCCCTTGCCCCTTTTTTTGTCGGACTTTCGTCCCCTTACTATGTTGAATACCTCTTACAAGATCATTGATAAGGCCATGACCCTTCATCTTCGCCATCGCTTCTGAGCCTCTTTCCATGAATTTTCCAATGACCTATCCACCAAGGAATTGTGTCATAAAGGATGGCAAGGACGTTATGTTGGGCAATTTTTATGGCAAGGTGACCTAATGGAAAGTTCACTAGAAAATTCATTCATTATGTAAAACATGATTGATGCAACCCAGAATGGCAAGTAAAACTTAATGTCTCTTTACATGGGACCACTCCACTCCACCCTCTCTCTCTAAAAGAGTAGGAACCGTAATTGGCATGAGGAGTGATAGCGGACAGGTGTTGAATGTTCATAGGCTCTGAACATCTATGTTCAGAGCCATATTCAATTGGCCTTCAATTAAAGGGCCAATTACGCCCGATAGCAGGCCATGAGCAGGCCTACTACCATGTAAAATCAGTCAATTTCAAGGCATACATTTTGTAGTGAGGCAGATCCTTCTACTCATTACAACCTACTAAATTGTTGGCATAGGATGGAAATGAGGGCATTTGGCAATGGAAATGAGGGTTTTGGGTGGACAACAAGTTGAAGCATTGTGGAAGCCCCAAGATTAGACTTTAACTAACTTCCTATCCACAACTTATAGGTTTTATTACAAAATATCTTCTTCTTGCTAAATATCTAATTAGTATTAAATGCTATCTGCCTCATTTATTACAACCGCCTTTGAATGTGCAAAGTAGGAAACTGTTAACGCGAAGCGTTGGGTCAGATTTTAGACCGACGATATCGAAATTTACAGGTATCAAAAAATGTACAATGACTCGAAAAATATACACCAACTCAAAAAATTTAGAATGTTTCAAGTCGATTCAATATCAAAAAATTCTAGAAAATTTGATCTTGAAATTTTTTATCTTCTATTCAAAAAATGTGAGCCTTCTTTTTCTGGATTTTGGACAGCTTTCAAGATGCTCATTAATGAATAGATTTGAGGTTGAGCATCGAATTCCAACACTCCTCCTTAATGTGGATCCTAGAAAGCTTTGATCTTCATATTTAACATGTCGTTGAATCTGAGATTGTGCTCTTTTGACAGAGCCCTTGTGAAGTCTGCTTTTTTAAGATTTTTCCTGATAGGTCAATTTTTGGATTTTGAGACTGTAGAGGGCTGAAACCATATCAGTCTTTTGTACTCCAATGCTAACATACATTTCAGACCCTTCATCAGTTTTAGATTGTTACTGAATAGTAGACTGCCATCTACATAAAGAGTGTTGATGAAGAAATTCAATACAGACTTGAAGTGAATATTCGAGCCTGCCAAGTTTGGATAGAAACCATTCTTGTTTAGAAATGTGAATTTGGTGTCCTCTTCTGATTTGCACTGGTCAACATCAGTGGTTTTGGACAGCTTTCAAGATGCTCATTAATGAATGGATTTGAGGTTGAGCATCGAATTCCAACACTCCTCCTTAATGTGGATCCTAGAAAGCTTTGATCTTCATATTTAACATGTCGTTGAATCTGAGATTGTGCTCTTTTGACAGAGCCCTTGTGAAGTCTGCTTTTTTAAGATTTTTTCTGATAGGTCAATTTTTGGATTTTGAGACTGTAGAGGGCTGAAACCATATCAGTCTTTTGTACTCCAGTGCTAACATACATTTCAGACCCTTCATCAGTTTTAGATTGTTACTGAATAGTAGAGTGCCATCTACATAAAGAGTGTTGATGAAGAAATCCGATACTGACTTGAAGTGAATATTCGAGCCTGCCAAGTTTGGATAGAAACCATTCTTGTTTAGAAATGTGAATTTGGTGTCCTCTTCTGATTTGCACTAGTCAACATCAGTGGTTGACTTTGTCCTTGAAATAGTGTTGATTTCCTGCACAAAGTACCAGGCTGGATCATGCATAAATCTAGATAGAGGCTACCTGGATCAATTTGATCTTCTGAGTTGAAATTCGATCCTCTGATGTGATTCGATCTGTTGAGATTCTGACTCATTTTCTGAGTCAGTATCAATTTTTTTGATTGTTCGACCTTTGAATTGGAGTTTTGTTGTTCAATACTTGGGTCAAAATTTGCTGCAGCTAACTCTTTGTGGTCAAAAAATGGTATTCCAGAAAAATGACATCTCTGCTCATGAATGCTTTCTTAGTGTCTAGGTTGTAGAGTTTGTATGCCTTGTGATCTGGAGAGAAGCCAATAAAAATCGATCTGTTGTTGTTCGATTCCTGGATCAGATTTTTTTGTAGATCAGTAGAGATCAAATTGAAAGCTTTACATTTTTAGTGATGGCTTTGATCCTGTCCACACCTGATAAGGTGTCTTGCCATTCAGGGTCGTTGTAATGGATCGGTTTTGTAGATAGTTGTTGTAGTAACAGCTTCTGCCCAGAATTTTTTTGGAAGAGAGGCATGGGCCAACATGCTCTTTGCATTTGATGAGTGTCTAATTCTGCCTTTGAGCTACACCATTGGACTGACGTGTGTCAAAGAGTTGCTGCACAGGTTTAGGTTGCGGATTGCAAACCAGTAAACACTCCTATTGAACCAGGTAAAAGGCTTTCTAAGCTTGATGAGTCACAGTCATTTGATGCTATGTTGTATAGACAGTTAGTAGGGAGCTTGATTTACCTTACCACGACTAGACCAGATATATGCTATATTGTTGGCATTGTAAGTCAGTTTATGGTAGCACCTACGGAAATGCATTGGAAAGCAGCTAAACGCATTTTGCGTTATGTGAAAGGCACTTCAAAATATGGCTTGATTTACAAGAAGCATGATGGTTTACCTGAGTTGTGTGGCTATGTGGATGCAGATTGGGGAGGTGACTATGATGATCATAGATCCACTACAGTGTATGTATTCCAGTTTTGTGGTAGTTGCTTTTCCTGGTCTAGTAAGAAGAAAAGTACAATTGCTCTTTCCACCACAGAAGCAAAGTATAAGGCAATGTGTAGTGCAGCACATGAAGCTATATGGTTGAGACAAATCTTGGAAGAAGTTGGCATGAAGCAGAAAAATCCCACGACTTTACATAGCGACAGTTAGAGTGGCATTCAGCTAGCAAAAAATCCAGTGTTCCATGCGAGAACTAAACACATTGAGATTCAGTATCACTTTACACGTGAGAGGCTGCTGAGTCATGAAATTCATGTTGTTCATTGTAGCACAGAAGAACAACTAGCTGATATTTTCACTAAAAGGGTACAAGGAGGCACCTTTGCATTTCCTAAGGGAAACCCAGTCCTTGCAAGCCACTCCATCTTTGCAGGCAGCCACGATGCATACAATGGGTATTTAGGGTAGTTGTTGCTTTTCACCTCTCTCTCTCTTCGCATTTCTGTAGGGCAATATGACTTCTTGGCAGCCCACCTTCGCACTTCTTTTCTCTCAGGGCAACGAAGAGCGGTTGTTCTCCATGCAGGTCAGAAGGCGACAAGCCACCAGCGCACCTCTAGCAGCTATTTTTTTGCCATATGTAGCGACAGTCTACAAGCAGTTAGGGTTGATTCAGATGAGTTTTCAGTAGCAGATCTAGCCAACCAACACAGACAGCCATATGGTTTCTCAAAGTGGTTCTGCACATGTAGATCTGCCAACGCACTTTCTTTTCTTTTCAATGACACTTTCTATGGCAGCCTCTACTACACTCCAAAGGCAGTTTTCAGACAGATTTCAAACAACCAGCCCATCGTCGCTATTCCTACAGCCATATGCATTTCTAGCGACAGTTTCTAAGGTTGATAAGCAGTTCCTAAGGCAATGGCCAAAGGGTTATCTTTTAGCATACCACTCTTTCACGCAAATCCATAGTGGCAGCCAACGACGGTTTTCCAGTGGTTGTTTGGTTGTACTTTTTTCTACATGCACCCAGCGCATCTCTTTTGCCTTGCCTCAACCATTGCAGATCATTCCAGAGAAAGTAAACATGTTTCTAACTACAGATCTTGATGTGGCAGTATTCTATTTGTCTGCAAATGCCCTATTCTACTAGACGGTATGCTATTGGCTTGTGAAAGCCTTTTTTCAGATGTCAAAATTTCATTTGCTTTCTTATTTGCAACAGTTGCAGAGCCACAGCCTCTAGCATGTATTTGCCTTTGCTATAACTTCAGATTTCTGCCATTCATTCAGACACAATGTAGAATAAAAGCATGTGTTGCTCTGTTGGTGCTTCATGTAGATTTACTATCTTTGTTATTCTTCTACAAGTTCAGAACAATGTGTTCTTTGTTTCTTCTATAGAGGTGTAGCAATCCCTCTTCTTTGCAGTGCTTAGATTATACATATCTCTGTAATCTACAAATGATGAATACAAATACTGAAAATCTAAGTGTTTCTGGATCACTCAACTTGTTTCTATTGTGAATACCTTCTATGCTTTTCATGGTGATTCAATTTGGTAATAGGAAGTTTATGGCACTGTATGCTAATGCTTATTACATAGTGTTTGGACTAGAATTGTCTAGTGAAGTGTTTCTAGCCTTCAATCTTGTGATTTGTGCAGATCATAGGAGTTAGATTCATGATAAGCTACTGTCAAGATAACGGAAACACTGTGTGGCTTTCTCTTTGCTGAAGTATTTGCTTTCTTGAGTTTCACTCCCATTTGAATCTAAAAACCATAATGAAGTATTCAATATCTTTCTCCTGGGTGTTTGTTTTCTTTATACGGTCGTATTGGCAGCCCCATTGTGGAAACATCTATCGATGACCAGATTGCAATCATTTTATATTTCATTCCATCCATTTTTTGTTGTTCTTTGTTTTGCACTAATAATGACAGTATTAGCCCTTTTATTGCTCTTTAGTAGGAACGATACCTGTTTATACTACAAATATCTTTCTTTTTGCTGTTGGTATTCGCAACAACACATTGTGAAAGATCCTAATAAAGGTGATGAAAGATCCTTCGAGGACATCTCACTTTTTAGGCGTCTTATAGGCTCCTTAATTTGGCTTACCATCACTAGGCCCAACTTGAGCATTTGCGCGTGCACAAGTTGAGCCAATTTATGCAAGATCCAAAGATCCATCATTGGAAGATGGCCAAGAGGATTCTAAGATATATATCTTCATCTTATGACTATGGTCTACTCTATAAAAGTGAAGATCTATCCATTATTGGCTACTCGGATTTGGATTTTGCAAGTGATAAGATGGATCTAAAGTCCATAAGTGCATACACCATATTTCTTGGAGGCAATCTAATATCTTGGCTTCCAAAAAGCAAGATACTATATCTCTTTCTTCATGTGAGGCCGAGTACAAAGCACTCACCACAACTACCAAAGAGGTGCTTTGGATCAAGAGATTGTTATTGGAGCTAAAGTGCATCAAGGAGGATGATCTACCAATGATCAGATGTGACAACATCTTGGCCCAATCCCATATTTCATGCAAGGAGCAAGCACATAGAAGTGGCACACCACTTTGTGAGGGAAAAGCTTATTGGAGGAGAAATCTATTTGGAGCATGTCAACACATCCTCTTGTATTGCCTATCTACTCACCAAGCCTTTGAGCAAAAGTGCCTTTACCAAATATAGATCTAATCTTGGAGGGTCTTACACTTTTTCTATGTCAAGCATCTTGGTGTAGAACATTGATAGGTCAAAATTGGCATAGAAGGCAAATTGGTCAAATCCACATATAAAGCCTCTATTGAGCCAAAGTAGTGTAAGTGGCAGAACTCGAGTTAGATAGGTTGTATAGTTGTTGTTGGATGTAAGTTCAAGAGGTCCAATAGAATTAAGAGGTGGAGACATCAATGGTCCAATATGATTTGAGTTATGCTTGAGAATGATCCAATAGAATCAAGAGGTGGATGCATCATTGGTCCAATAGAATCAAGAGGTGATAGAAATGAGGTCCAACATTTTTTGAGGGTGAACTACCTCATGGATCTACTAGTCTCATTGTACTTCTCATTTTGTTCTAAGTAATTTGGAGATCAATCAAGTTTTTGACTCTAAGTGTTTACTTGCTTTCTCTCTCTACCTGGGAGTCTCTACCAGAGAGTTGGCCTTTTCCTACTTACTTTTTTTGAGAGAACACTTCCCATACATGTGTATGTGCTTTTGTGTTGAGTAAATGCATGTGGTAGTGTGTTTATGCCTTAGAGATTGAGTTAGATCTTGAATGTCAATCTAATCTTGATCATTGTGCAATCATACACCTTAGGAGATCTAAATCACACTTAGTGGAAATTCCACATGTGTGAAATTCACACGCTTCACAAGTGAGAACATCCTTCACATGTGTGGAATGACATTATATACATAAATTTGGCCTAACAAGCTATATTTTGCCATATTTCTCACACTTCTCCTCAAAAAATAGCTTGATTCAACTATGACAAACTATACATGACTTCAAGGGCTGATTATGGATTAATAATACATAATACATCATTTGCAAGTACAAAGCACTTAAAATCATCCAATAAATTGATAATGATGCACTATCACCTTATCCATGAAAGCACCTCCTTAGTAAATCTATTTCCAAACGCCATCCACCATCCCAACACCTTTACCATTGGTTCTTTCCATGCTTGGATAATATCCTTGATTCCAAAGCTTCTCATCCTTCAAAATAGGTGCTCTTCTTTGAAAAAAACCCAAGGCCACATCACCTCATACTGATCACAAAAATCCATCATCTTGCCAAGATCACAAAGATTAAGCACACTAAGATTGCTAAGACTATGCATGCTAAAATAACAAATATTTTGCGTCAATTTTCTAATCTTGTATTCAACGCTAATCTTAGACTAATCTTAGATCCATGAGGCTCATCACCTTATTATGTTTATAAGTGTGTTCTTAGAAGATGATTCACTTATTGTCAGGAAGTATCCACTCTTACTTGGTCACCTTGTGGGGGTGAATGGGTTAACATGGAAAGGTGATCTTACAAGGGGATTTCCACTATACCTCATTCTCAAACTTATCATTTTATAGATGAAAGGGTTATGTTCCACTTTCTCTCTCGACATTTGTGGAGCGCTTCTGCTCCTGGTGGTGGCGCCTCGGCCTCTTCCTCTCCCCACCCGAAGCACTTTTTTCCATATCGCCCACATAAGCGCTCAAATTCATACTATTTCTTTTGGGCTTCAAGATCTGATGACAGGAGGTCGCCTTGTGCTCCCCAATTTCCTATCTCTGGACACATGCAAGGTACAAAATTTTCCTTTTCAAGCTCTCTATATTTTTGTTTGATTTATAAATTTGACCGTTAATGGGAGTTCGGTATTATGGATTTTTCATTCCAATTCAGTTCAGTTATGCACTGCCCCTTGCTTCTTGATTTTTCTTAATTGGGTTTCTTTTGTCTGCACTTTGTTCATGATTAAGCAGCAAAGTGACAGAGTGATTTTGATTAAGATCATCTTTCTCATCATTGACTAGGCAACAATTGGAAATAAGAAATTGTACAACAATGATTGTTCACGGACTGTCCATCTTATATGGATTGAAGTTCTGATTCGTGTGATCTTTCACAAAGTATATCAACGGTAAGTGTATATGAAACTCAACTGGGCAGTAAGTGATCATGACCCAGTGTGGCTGCCAGGAATCTGAACTTGGTAGGTTCAGCCCATCCTAGGTGACCTAGCACCTAAGTTATCAATTTCAGAAGAGCTACAGAGTTTAAGTTATCGTAGTGAAGGCAACACCATTAATCAACTATCCAGCTAGACGAGCACTCAATCACAAGACTCAGATGCTTCAATGTATCTTCTAGTTGCAGAAATGGTTTGTGTAGGTGGATGACACCAAGAACTCCCAAATTTTGGCCCTAGTTACCACTTCTAGTGAAACCAAGGATCTTATCTTGATTCAAAGGGAGTGAACTTAGAACTACAACACATCCAATTTGAAAATAATCACATTCAATACTTGTAGAGGGGCCAAGATTCCCTCCCCCCCAATGAAGTCAATTTCCACTCAAATACGAGTTACAAATTTTTGCTAATAACATTGCAAAAATACTTAAAGGTGAAGGATTCAATTAGAGACGACCAGCGGTTAATTCTCATCTGTGTTCATCAAGCTTATCATTAAGACTAAGTGATCAATAGGCTATGACATGAGAAGAGACCTTGCAAAATCACATTAGGAGTGTACCCATATCTTAGTACAAGATTGGATCATGATCCTACCATCATCACATACAGGAATGAGCAAAGCCTAGCTTTAGGAATCAAGCATGATCAAATACTAATCACTTAGCAAAAGTTAAAGTGAACAAAACAAAACATGATCTCACCCTCGTAACAAAAACCTTCTTCTTCTTCTTCACCTTGGGAGGCTTATGACTTCATGACAATAATGACGATGATTTGCTTGATGAGTGGTGGATAAATTTTAGGGTAACTCAGTCATTGAAAATTTTCCTCTACAAAAGTATTTACTTGGATTTCTTGAGAGAGAGAGAGAGAGAGAGAGAGAGAGAGAGAGAGAGAGAGAGAGAGAGAGAGAGAGAGAGAGAGAGAACACTTTTCCATGCCAAAAGGCATATAAGACTAGTAAATATACATGTCAAGTATGTGGTATTAGTGGGAGCATATGAAAACGTCTCCAAATTAGTAGCAAAAGAAAACAACATAGCTAATTACTATGAATTGAAATGAGTGAGATATGTAGGAGTATAAATGCTGCTAGATGTACAAAGTGAGGTATTGCACTATCGTATACAAGGGAAGGAGGTCTCAATTGCCATCTATTCTATCTACCTAGGAGAAGGTGGATGGAGAGCGGTGTGCACAGCCAGGATGAGTGCTAGCTTGAGGTGAGTGATGGCTGAGAGCCTTTGGTTGTTCATCTTGAAAACCTTGATAACACTTCACATTTGCATTTATGTGAGGATTAATATAGCATCCACACTCCAACAATGATACAAATAGAATGTCATTTATGAACCAAACCAATAATGCAAGCAATAGAGCATCCCCAATAGAAAGATAAAACGTATGCAAGACTTCCTCACACAAAGTAACTAATACTCCTCCTCAAATACTTTCTCACACAAAGTACTTGACACTATCTGTTCCATGGAATTTCTTGCCTCTATCTCACACATAGAGTCACTTGCCCCAAACAACCTTCCGACCTGGAAAGCATCTCATCATGACATCTATTTTATCACTGCTTATAAAAAATTCGTTAAGAGTGTGTTTTGACACTATATCAAAATACATATGCAAACTTTCCAATTGGTGTATGTCCATCTTCCTGCTGATTAAGAGATTCAAACACCTCCATCATAAAACCATTGTCTTGAATCTTTTTCCGACACATATCCCGACCTTCTGAGTTCACCTTCTTCACTTCTGACATGGTACTTGCGGCCATCAAGAGAATGAAGTCCCATAAGACGAGCAATATCGAAGACCTTGAATCAGAACTCCTTATCCATGCAGCCAACCTACTTGCTCCCACACTAGCCACTCTCCTCAATTCGGCAGTTGTCTCTGGCTTCCCATCATCCTGGTGCACCAACATCATCCACCCTATCCAAGACCCCATGGTTCCTGGTAACTATCGTACTATCATGATTGGGCATGTTCTCGCGAAACTGTAAAGTACTATACTTCAGTCTGTTGTGAGTTCAAAGGCGGAAACCAGGAAATTACATGCTTTGGGCTAGGCAGGGTTCCGATCCCATTATTCTACTACTAATCATATCTTCACACTCCAGGCTTTGATTGAGGAAGCCAAACACAGGAAAGAGAAGATTTACTATTGTTTCGTAGACTTCATGAAAGCCTCTGACTCTCTCCCTCCCTCCTTGCTCATTCAGAGACTGCATAATCTTGGCTTCTCCACTGACATTATTCTGGCTGTGACGGCTCTTTTGAGCGAGTTTTGGGGTGTTTCCGACATGGCAATGGTATTTCTGAGCACATATGGAGCACCATTGGGGTAGGGTTGTTCTCTTTCACCTGTTTGAATTATATATTGATGAGCTACTAGCTAGAGAGAATCATTTCTCTGTGCGGTGGTTCCGATTGCAGACTTGGCGACATTCTGATCGCCATTCTTCTTTATGCCGATGATGCGATATTAGTCTCCTCAACCAGAGAGGGGTTACAACGGCAGTTGGATTGCTTGCATGATTTTTGTACCAGATGGGGCCCAGGGGTGAACATTGGGAAGACCAAGGTTATGGTCTTCAACACTTCTCGAGCCTTCATGCAGAGACAAGAGCTCACTTTTGATGGATAGATCCTAGAGGTGATTTCTTCATACACATATTTGGGGATATTTTTTTCTGGCCCTAACTTTAGTATGCGACAGGCAACCACCACTCGACCTGGGAAGGCACCCCCACAGCTTTGTATGCAGTAGAGGCATGGTGTACCGGTCTTTTTTCATCACACTGGGCCAATATATCGAGATTACAGACCACCATGCTAGCTCGTATTATTCGAGTGAAGCCCTCTGACCCGCACGAGATCCTCCTTGCCAAGTTTGTTGTTCCACCCATACAAATAGGTGCAGCTTTTCAGCTTATTACATATATATTCAAAGAGTCCAGGCACTTCCAGATGCAGATAGGAGATATATGCAGATAGCACTTGCTTCATGACATTGTCTCATGATCAGGGCTACAGATTCTCATGGTTTTCTCATGCATCCCACTTGCTCATTGAGTCCTTTGGTATTTCCATTACAGAGCTCCCCTCGGGTGCTCATCAGTATAATTAGACGCTTTTTATATTGAGCATATCTTGATCGTACTTGGAGCCGACAGTTAGGGATTAAGCCTGACTTCTATCATACTCACTTCATTGAGCTAGACATAGCAAGGCTCCCAGTCCTGCCACATTATTGGGATTCACGTTTGTCACACAGCCTCAGATTTACATTGGGCCAGCTTCATGTGTCATCACATCAGCTAGCTATTGAGATTGGACGATTCCATGGTACTCCTAGGGAGGAGCGGATTTGCCACATATGCTCTTTGGGCGAGGTGGAGTCTGTGGAGCATTTTATCTTTAGATGCCCTGCTTATTATGAGATCAAAGGGAGATATTACTGTTTGTTTAGGGACATGCCCACCACACTACAATCTCTCATATCATATGAGGACTCTCGATGTGTCGCACTTATGCTACGAGAGATGTTTCTATTGTGGAGAGATCTATGTCAGACATCTCAGCATGCTATTCCTTAGCCTCTGATTACTTCCTTCTTCTCTAGGAGGAGATCACGGCACGACCCAGAGCTTGTTGATGATGATGCTGATGAGGACGACATACATGCATGGGTTGTCCTCTCCATCCAGATATCTTGATGGGGGCTTGTCACATGGTCTGAGATTTTTATTCGGACAGTTTAGAGTTTCATCTCATCGGCTTCACATTGAGACGGGGCGGTTCCACAGCATACCCAGGGAGGCCCGATTTTGCCAATTCTCCTCACTTGGGGAGATCGAGGACAAGGATCATTTCATTTTCAAATGCCTAGTTTATAATGAGATTAGAGGACGATACCATTGTCTATATCGAGACTCCTGTAGGTCTCTTCAGGCCTTGATCACATATGAGGGCCCCCGCTGTGTAGCATTGATGATATGAGCGATGATGCTCTTGAGACCAGACCTAGCCAGTACCCAGATCAGTTTGGATCCCCCCAGACTTCTTCACCAGATGTAGACAGCGGCCTACAGATGATTCGGGGGATAGATCAGAGGACGAGACAGATATCCCAGTCAGAGACAGATATCGTACCAAATGTCAGTGCATCAGACCACGTATCTCCTCTAGCAGACCGAGACAGAGTCGACGACATACTACCCACAGACCTAGGCAGTGGCACCCTCCACACTCCGAGCACCCTATGAGTTTGATCACTACCTACTTTACAACATTGATCGACACTTGAGGCGTTTTTCTTTCATGATATATATGCACTCCATTTCTAGTTTCTGCAGAGAGGCATTCAGATATTTTTTAGTTCAGTTAGTTAATTTCTACTTAGTATGTTTTTTTTGGAGACATTTTTATACGCTCCCAGAGTATCATACACACTTGAGATGTACATATTTTGTCTTTTGTACCCTCGGGTAATTATAAGACATTAATAAAGCTATGGCCCCTCCTCGCTCCAACGCTGCCCGCCGGCCATTGCGCTCCCCACCTACCCTCATATGCTGCCTACCCCCTCCCTCGCGGATCTGCCTATAGCTGAGTTGCTACCCCTGATCTGCCTGCCTCCCCTGATCTGTCTACCCCTGATCTGCCTACCCATGCTACCCCCCTCACGATCTACCTACCCACGCTGCTAGCCCCCCCTCCCTGATCTTCCTTTGCTTACCCATGCTGCTGAGGTGGCAGCGCTGCCTGCCACGCAGGCAGCGCTGCCTGCTGAGGTGGCACCTCTTCCTGCCACGCAGGCAGAGCAGTCTGCCTGCGTAGCAGCAGATTCTGCCCGCTTGTGCCCACCGATCCCACCGTTTTCTGCTCACCCTATTCCTGACTCTGTTCCCATCCTCCCCACCCCGATCAGTGCTAGCTCCTCTTCCCTCCCGGCACCACAATCTACAACAAGTATCCCATATACGCCCTCCAAATCAACCGAGCTTTTTTCCTCTTGGCAGATCGATCAAATCAAGGCCGATTTCAAGATCCTGCGACAAGAAATCTCATAGCTGAAAGGAACGGTTACCTCCTTGATCAATGAGAAGAACATGTTGCAGTCCAAAGTCGTATCACTCGAACAATCCATCGGGATCAAGCAGGTTGCAACTTCGGAATCCACCACCAATATGATACGGGAGTTAGAAACCAAGATTGAGAAGCAGCAAGAAGAGGCCCGTTCTTGGGCATCAGTTCTGAAAAAAGGCACCAAACCAAGCGCTCCCATCTCCTCGGTTATCTCAGCCACCATCTTGGAAAAGAAATCTCGAGACCAAAAATCCCACAACATTAGAGTTCGCGGGATCCCGGATACACAGGATGCCTTGGCTGAAGCCAGACGCTTTCGACACCACTCTCGGGCACAGGACAGATGGGCTAGATACCGCATGGAGGACCACTAGAGATGCAGCCACACTCATTATCCGTTTCACTTCCCTAGAGAGTCGCCGAGATGCTTTGCGGTGCAGGGCTAAGCTACGCGGTAGCACTATCTATATGGATGACGACCTCACATATATCCAGGTAGAGGAGAGGCGTAAGGCCTTTCAGGCAGCCCGTGAGTCTGGCAGACGAGTCATTTATCGAGATGGACAGGTGATGATCAGGCTTTCTTGATGGCGCCCCTAGCAGCTCCCAGTGCTAGGGATTTGGGGTGCCCGTCTAAAGAAGAGAGGTGGTGAGGAAAGCAGCTTGTGCGTCAACTGTACTATCATGAGGAAAGGAATGGAGCAACAAAGCCAAAGACTCTTGGTATACTAGCATGTAGAGGGGGCTAAATGTATATCTGGGTGCACAGGGGAGTGTGGGCTGTGAAGATGACTAGGAGGGTGGGAGGCGACCAACAACGAAAGAAAGAAAATGAGTGATCAGAAAGGGTGGTGGGGGAGATATGAAAATCATATATGATGGGTATGGAGGATGGTGACCCCATGAGATAGTCAACAAGGTAGGCCATTGCAAATGGCTAACTCATGGGAGGATGATAGGTAAATGTCTGCTACTGTGAGGATGATAGGTATATCTGTCGGAATTTGGCCAACAAGGTAGGTCATTGTAAATGGCTAACTCATGGGCCTTTCCAAATTGTAATAAATACTCACCATATGGGGTAATAGGCCCCAAATTGTCGTCGGATGTCTTGGTAACTCCCATCTCATCACTGTCAAGGGCACGAACATGGAGTTGGCCGGTGGTGTCATAAAACTCTGCCTGTCGCGAGGATGTCCGAGCATTAAAATCCCTAGTAGGAAAATATGCCCTCGCTCTGATGATATTCGATGAAAGATCATGGTATGGCGAGCCAATGCCCTCAAAAAAAGACGAAGACTCTGGTGGACAGTAACATGCTGCGACAAAAAGGTCTTTGTCCAAACCAATATCCTAGCCCACAATACGAATCCATATATAATGTGCATGCTCGTCATGCCGGACGAACTCGATGCTCGTGTGAAGAGACTCCTTGTATAAGCAAGCAACTCCTCCAGATTCACGACCACTAGCTGATCTAGTCTCAATTCTGTACACTAAGTCCCATTTGTATCCTGGAAAAGTAGGAAGTCCTTGCTCCAGACTCTCATGGGTCTCCATAAAAAGCAATACATCTCAGCCAGTGATAAAGTCAAGTCGCCAGTGCCCCACAATGTGAAGATGTGATCTACAGTAGAATAATGGGCTCGAAAACCTGCCTGACCCCTAGCATGCGGTCTCCTAGTCTCCGCCTCTGAGCTTACAACAGACTAAAGTATAGTACCATATACTTTTGCTAGGACATGCCCAATCATGATGGTGCGGTAGTTACTCGGAATCATGGGGTAACCACTCTTATGGATGGGGTGGATAATGTTAGTGCACTTGGATGATGGGAAACCAGAAACCACTGCGGAATTAAGAGGGATGGCTATAGTGAGAGTGAGTAAGTCAGAGGCATGGGAAAGGAGTTCAGACTCAAGATCTTCAATGTCTCCGGCCTTGTGGGATTTCATCTTCTTAATGGCTACAAGTACCATGTCAGCTGTGAAGAAGGAGAACTCAAATGGTCATGGAGATATAGAGATAGGTGAGTCGGTGGGGACGGTATACAAGCTAGTAGCATAATTAGTCGGAAACGTGGGGGTCCTCCAGGAGAGGTGGTGGAGAGCGAGGAATGAACTCACGCCAATAAGCGCCCGAAGAAGAACTGAAAAGGAGGTCAATAAGATGTTTCCCTTCAGAATCATCATAGGAGCTCTTCTTACGGCGGAGAACACGATGGTAAGAGCGTCGGGAAGATCGGAGTAGACGTGGAGCATGGATACATGAATAGGCTACTGACTGATGAAGAGAACGACACTCGGTATCGTACCATGGAGGATGCAATGGTCGAAGTGTGCGTCGATATTTTTTGGGATGGGGTTTTGTGGGGAGGGTTAGTGATGCAGCCTTGAGGTGAGAGGGGGTGAAAAAAGCAGCCTGGGTGTCGACTGGACTGTCATGAGGAAAAGAGTGTAAAATTGAAGCCAAGGACTGCCAGTACAGTGGCGTGTGAATGGGATCGAATGTGTACGTGGGTGCTCGGAAGCATGGGTAGTGTAGATGAATGAATGGGTAGGAAGGTGGCTGATATCGAAGGAGAGAAATGAGTGATCAGAAAGGGTGGTGGGGGAAACGTGGAAATCAGAGACTATGGGTACAAAGGATGCTGACCCCATGAGATAGTCAACGACACTATGTCCTCCACCGTGAGGATGGCATGTATAGCTGTCTGAATGTGGCCAACAAGGTAAGCCATTATAAATGGCTAGCTCATGTGCCTCTCCAAACTGCAGTAAGTGCTCACCATATGAAGTAGTAGGTCCCAAACTGTCCGCGGAGGTCCCAGTAACCCCAAGCATATCACCGTCAAGGGCACGAACATGTAGCTGATCAGTGGTGTCGAATAACTCTGTTTGTCTCGAAGAAGTCCGGGCATTAAAATCCCTTGAGAGAGAGAGAGAGAGAGAGAGAGAGAGAGAGAGAGAGAGAGAGAGGATATTATTGATGTCTTAACCATCTCGTTCAACAAGTATCCATTCTATGTGGTGATATTAATTTATTCATCAACCAAGAGAATATATGTTCACATCCACTCACAATCAGAATTCTGGTTGTGGTATTGTCTATTTTGTGCTTTCAGGAATTGGAATTTGTTCATAAGAGTTGTAGTGTGGTTGGGTACAAACCACATGTCCTTTCAACTACTCTCTCACATCTCATTGCTACAAATTGTGCAGAGCTGATAATTCCATTCATCTCAATACGAGGTAAAAATTTCTGTCCTTCTCTCATTACTTTTCATTGTCGTGTGTTAGGAAGACTATGAATAGCAAAATGTGAAATCTATCTCTTTGGCTTTCTTAAAAAATGTAAGTGTCATTAGACATGGATGATGGGACATTTAAGAATGATAATCAAAGAATTTGCTAGAAACATATGTTCTTGTTTTTGTGCTTAATATTCTTGAAGGAGATACATTATTTATTCTAATTAATTTGGGGTTGTTGAAGCTGTTCAGCTCATCTTTTATCGATGTTTGACAAGGTGGTCTTCGTTGTATCTTATATTTTGCGATGTTGGAAAATGCAATGTGATAACTGATTTTCACGTGGGTTGAAGATATTGATACATATGAAGACAATTGTATAGATTGAGTTGATGGCATGTGAAACCAAAGTAAGACAAGGACTTCAATGATGTTGTTTTATCTTCAATTTGACAAATTATGACACCAAGAAAACTATGGACATCGTCCTTTCAAAAGTTTCAAGAGTCAGTTTGAGTTGTTTTGCTAAGAGAGCTTTGAAGTACACAAGCATCATGAGTTTTGCAACTTGGGCTGTGTGGACGTTTGTCTTACATTGAATGTTGATCTGTCATGGGGAAATGATCAGATAGCTTGAGAGAAGTGGTGGAAGATCACTTTGGCTGTGAATTTGAGCTTTTTGTGGAATTTACTGGTCTAATCAGGTTAGTATGTAAACCCTGGATTCTTCAAGCTTGACTAGCACTGTAATCACTAGGAGAAACTATCTTCTGTTATTCTCATTGTAAAGTAAGCCGCTAGCCCACAAATCTGACAAGGCATTCTTGGTATGACTGGCATGTAGCTGGACTCAGGGAGCGACCATTGGCTGGCACAGTGACAGTAACCAACCTTATTTGAGACAACGCCATTATTCGGTATGTTAACTGCATGAAAGGTTGAAATACCTCTTTTAAGACTGTCCTGGACATGGCTTTTGAAATAAGAATGCAGTACATAAAATCTCGTCCAAATGAACTTAGATCTCTTAAGTTATGAGACAAAAACTGCTGCATGGTTATAAATCTGATTACTTTGAATGGAAAGAATTACATCCCTTCAGATCATTTGCACATGAGGCGTTGGCCCTGTGTGTTTGAGGCCGTTGCCTTTAGTGAAGAGCCACACAGTAGTGTTCCTTTGATCTGTTGTCAGATGGCCCTTTATAGTAGCCACTCTACTACGTTCTTTTCAAGTGGATCTAGAAATAGTCTATACTTAATAAGGGAGCAAAACCTTTTTGTCCGTGCTCTTCCATCAACAGCATCACGGCTGGTATTACTCTTGTCCCCATCAATGAGCTCACCTATTTGCATTCTAGTTGCAGATAATATTCTTTTAAATATGCAACTTGTTCTACAGTGATTGATTCATTCGACCGGAATGAATAGAAACATGTTATCTACAATACAGGAAGACTTGTAAATTTCAGCTTTCTACATTATTCCTTGGGCATAGGGTTTTGGAAAGGAAAGAACAAAGTGTTTATTTCCCAAGCAAAATCTGCACATGAGATGTAAGGAAATTGAGCATGCACATTTATATCTACTCCTTTTTCACCAGTAAGACCTATCAAAGGAGGTAGAATCACTAAATATGGATTCTGCATTTTATAGATAGCTCATCGGTTGTCTTGTATATCTAACTACCACAAGACAAGATGTCCGATATGGTGTACTGATATTAAGCCAGTTCAGGATTGAAGCTAGAAGGTTATACTGATGCAGATCGGGCAAGAGACAAAGAGGTTAGAAGGTCTAGTGCAGCAAAATATAAGCTACCATACTTTATGTATTCAGCGTGGGATCAGGTGCAGCAAAATAGAGACTACCATAGTTTATCATCCCCCATCACTGCAGAATATTAAGTGACAAGGAAAGCAGCTTGTGAAGCTATTCAGCTGAGAAGACCTTTCCAAGATGTACAGTTGTAGCAAGTGGCTCCTCTAATGCTCTAATGTGATAATCGAAGCAGGCTAACAACCCAGCTTACCATACATTGAAGTTTACAAACATTTTATCTGAAATAAAGTGCAATACAGCTACATCGAACTTTTGTAATTAAAAAACAATCAAATTGTTGACACATTTGCCAAGTATTAGTGTGGTCAAGTGTTGCATGATCTGTGAGTTAGCATCTACAAAGATTTCCTATGCTTCTCTATTAGGCCCAGACAACCTTTCCCTGCCTGTACGTTAGGAGGAGAATCTCTAGTAGGTGAGAAGAGTAAGAACAAGTGAGACATGATGCTGAACGTCGTGGACTGACAACCTCATGCTATAGTAGTTATGCTGATACACCTTCAAAATTGCAAGGGCCATTGCAGGCTGTATTACGTGAGTGGATGGAGTTTGCATCAAAGGAAAGCAAAAATAAGGCATTCTTTTATTTGTCAATCTACCTTCAGGCAAGATTGGTATATCCGTAAGAGTTCTGCATATGAACTATTAAAGATTTTCAGGTTGGAACGAGCTGTTTGGCTGTTGGCTGCAGAAAGCTTCTAAAGTGAACAGATTTTCAGGGATTTGCTTCTATCTAGCTGTTGAATTTTCTTCTGGCCTGCAATAATTGTCCCAGGAGTGAAGCTATCAAGTCTCTCCAAAGAGGTTGCATTATTGGTCATGCTATTGAAAAGTGCATGCTTCAAGCATATCCTCGTCTTTGTATAATTATTTATAGACGGTACTGATCTATTGTTGGCTGGAAAATGAAAGTAGGCTAAGATTTTTTTAACAAACGAGAAAGAAACAGGTCAACTCTTTGCTTTTGTATGTTCAAAAGGTTGATTATCTGGTTGCTACATTATTCCCACATCAGAGTATCCATATAATGAACTTGAAATATAACTTGGCGATAAATTGCTGGCATGTCATTCAATAACTGTTCCAGATGCTCCCAAACTGTATGGATATATCAAAACTTATAGGCAGGGACCTGGATAATGTGCATTGTGGTCCCAAACTGTTGTAGATGGCAGTAATTGCTTCCTATGTCTTAGTTCGTTTCTGACAGTTTTCTTACCCATGATTTTATTTCACACAATAATGGTTATATTTTCAATAGCATATGTTTCAACCAAAGATACCCATATCAAGCATTCTGTACCCTGGAATCTTTTTTTAAGTAAGTATGTGTGAACTTTATTTTAGCGTATAAAAAAGCCCAAAAATATGAGCGATATGCTGTTCAGAACGAGCTTGTTCTGTACTGCTGGGAACAGTTTTTTCAACAGTATAAAATCACATAATTAACCTGTTTTGCATTATTCATCGTATTTGATGTGAAAATATGGTCGAGTTCTATTGCAGTGTGTGTGATTCAGTTTATTTTTTGTAAGGACTCAGATTCCTGTTTGAGTTGATCACATAAATTTTATTCTTTCTGTTTACAAATTCTTCTGGTTGATATCACATTCTTCAAAATCTACTCCATTGTTGATGCAAAAGGAGAAGGTATTGACACTTATTATACTTAATACATTTGAGTAAATGTGTTATTACATCATGTAATAACACATTTGGGCAAATTTGTTATTTTTTTACCAGTGATATTGTTATTGCTAATCAACAAATCAACAGTTTGTTGTTTGCATTTCACACAGGCAGTTTGCTACTTGAACAATTATGGCGAGGACTTTGAAGGGGGTCTGTTCCATTTTCAACAAGGCGAGCCACACACGCTTGTTCCATCAGTAGGGGTACTCTGTCCACTGACTTACAGAACACTTTTGTTTACAGAATTATCATAAATTTTGTTTTTGTGCCATGTTTTCTCAAATGCCTGAATAGAGCAGCCATTAAAAGAGTTTTGAACTTAGTGCATATGAGATAAAATTTCATGCCAGCTCCTGTTGACGACTTCTAATCTCTATTTTCTTGCAGCAAGTAATAGATGAATTGTATGCTGACTCTGTTAATGACTTCTATTCTCTATTTTCTTGCTACAGACTGTCGTAATATATACAGCTGATGAACAAAATATTCATTGCGTGGATGAGGTATGCCTATACTTGTGATTAGCCTCAGCTCTCAATTGTGACTACTTTATTTGTATGGCGTCACATCTGTTGAAAACTTGCTAAAGAGAGGATGCTGTACCAATCGGTCGAGAGCCAAAATCTTGAATCGAAGATGTGAAAGCATTATCCAGCCAAAGAAAACAATGTGTTTGAGTACTCAATATTGGAGTCCTTGAAATTCAAGATTTGTTAGTAGTTAGCTTATATTGGAAATCCAACTGCAAGCCAGAATCTTGAATGGAACATCTGAAAGCATTCTCCAACAAAAGAAAACGACGTGTTTGAGGGCTCATGAGCAATATTGGAGTCCTTGAAATTTGAGATTTATTACTTAGCTTATATTGGAAACCCAATTCCACTGGTCTACTTTGACTTTTTAACTTGTTCCCCATTGTAGGATCCTTTGTGAATGATACGATAAAAGAAATGGCGTATTTCTTCCGTATTATTCATAAAATGTCCACTTCTTATTATCCACGCGGTAATGGTCAGGCTGAGGCTACTAATAAGACGTTGAAGGCTATTATTGCCAAACAAGTGCTGGAAAAAGGGGGTGTTCGTGGCACGAGTTTTTACAACCGGCGTTGTGGGCTTATTGCACAGCCTACAAGATTTCTACGGGTTATACACCATTGCAGTTGGTTTACGAAACAGATGCAATTATGCCGTATGAATTCATTTTACCAACTTTACGCATTCAAGCCGCATATAATCTGGGTCACGATGAGGCTATGCGTGAACGATTAATTGCGTTGGAAAAATTGGAAGAGCATAGAGGCTATGCATATTGGATGAACTGGGTGATTAAACAACAGCAGGCTCGATGGTTCGACAAGCACATACATAAACGAGAGCTTCAGAAGGGAGATCTAGTGTTGTACTACCCCGGGAGTATAACGAACACGTTGAAATCAAAAGACTAGCATTGGGAAGGACCATATCGTATCATAAACATTTTTGGTAACAATGTGACCATAGCGTGGCAGAACCCGCCGGGTTTGCCATTTGTTGTCAACAACAGTCGTATAAAGGGTTATAATCCTCCAGAAGGAAGGGGCGATATCAATAGAGGATTGATTTACTCTATGTTTGATATTATGAAAGCCGGAATTACATTCAACCAACGTCAGTTGGGAGAATCGTGACGAAAGCTTGGATGACGATTCCGTACGGAGACACATGTGAAAGAATAGCACGTGGGAAAAAAAAAACGGGAAAACCAAAAAATATAAAATATATATATATATATATATATATATATATATATATATATATATATATATATCATTTTGCCGTGAATTTTTGGGAATTGCGAGTAGAATCACATCTTTGGGAAGTGATAGTATGTATCATTGACAGCTGGGTAATGATAGTTTCGTTCACAATTCGTGATAACGACTTGGAGTATATAAGTTTGCTCCGGGTTCATTTTAGAGGATCACTAGATAGTTACTGTTATGAGCGCGTAACCAGTGCCGAACCCTAGAGAACATAGGAGGTCAGATACCATAGTCAGGGACGTGTTCAGCGAACACGTCCAACAGGGCAAGACAGTGTGAGTAGTGTGCCCCGACACGGTCCATAGCCATGGCGGGCCTAACACAGCCTAGGGACCCTGTCAGCAGGATAGGGCCCCATGTTGGGTCCCGACGTGCAGTCGGCCACGTGGCCGACACTTGGCAGTATGCATGCTACCAGCCCTCACACTGGGCTAGGAGGGGATTACTCCATATCAGGGAGTAGGCAAGGTTGGGTGGATCAGTTAGTGTTTGCCCTGCTGTGGTGTTGAGACCTTTAACACTAGTATCAGAGCCATCTCCATCTTTGGGAGCTTAGTTTCAGCAAGAGAGAAATCTATCAAAGTGTAGGAAAGAATTCTCTAACTTTCAGAAATTAGTAGAGGAGATCCATCGCTGTAGTGACAGCTATCTACCATGGAAATCCCAGTAGAATTACTTGCTTTCTGAGCAGAATTTGAGTCAGACTTCAAGAGCAGGTCCAGCGCTGCAAAATCAGCTTTTAAATCTGATTTTTGGTGTGTAAATTCTTCTGAAGTAAGACAGCAGGACCGTCACTGTTTTTTGCAGTTGATTTGGGGCGGAATTTTGTATAAATTCGAGGCATCAGATCTGCACTCAGATCAGCGAGGGTTTACCCTCAAGAAAATCAGACATTCAGATTGTTTTTTTTTGGGCTTCAAGCCTAGTTTCTGGAGCCACAGGGCTGTTTCCCAGTCAGTGAGGGTGGAAGGCAACCTGAATCAGAAGTTTTTACATTTTCTCAGTTTTCTATCCTGATTTCTCAGGGCAGCAGACCAGTATCTCTGACAACGAGGGTAGCTGGTAATCCAAATCTGATTTTTCTTGCAAATTCGGACCTTCAACTCTGGTTTTTGGGGACAACAACCCCACAACTCAACCAGCGAGGGTGGAGGATCAAACAATTGGAAATTTGTGGTACCTTTTAGTTGACAAATCAGATTTTTGGAGGCAGCAGATCCAAACCCCATCAGAGAGGGTTTTCCAAAAGTCATCTACCAACTGTTCAGATTCCTTCACCTGATTGCATGCAGTCTGAGAAGACAGATTGGACAGCTGTGAAAGAACTGAGGGGGTTTCTTGCTTTTCTCTTTGGAAGTACAGTCCTAATAGCTAAGTATTTTGCTTTTGTTTCTTCCAGTTTAGTCAATCTTTTTTCTTATTTTCAGTTAGAAGTTAAGGTACATCTCTTTTGGTTCCGAAAATGACCACTCCTCAGGGACCTGATCAACCCCCGGAGAGAGGCATCGACGAACTTGAAACAGAAGCCTTGACTTTTAGTAAAGAGAAAGAACCCATGGAAGTGGAGGAACAGGAGCAATTCGCCGAAGAACTCGACGAGTTGGTTACCAAGGAGCAGTATCTCCACTTGGTAACAAAGGTGGATGAATTGAAACTGGCTTTTGCCAATTTCAAATCCAGTATAGACGACTCGTTCGCTGAGCTCAAAAGTTTAATTTTGAACTCCGTGAAAGGAAGCCTCCCATCCACTTCTCAGCCATCCCCTTCTCCACTTCCATCAGTTTCGGGTGAGCCTATTCGGTCTCATCCCAGTGTCTTTAAAGACTTAAAGCCTCCTACTTTTATTGGGGAAGAAGGATAGAAACGCAGATATTCTACATACCTCCTCTTAAACAGACCCCTGACCATTTGCAAGCTATTGAGGCCAGTCTTTCCTTAGGACCCATGGCCTATAAGTGGTGGTTAAACCTTCAGGAGACTGGGCAGACTCCCCGGTCATGGAAAGCTTTTGAAGAAGCGTTCCTAAGAGAGTTTCTACCAGAAAACGAACTTGATAGAGCCTGGGAAGCTTGGGAAAAAACAGTAATGGACAAATCCTTAATCCAATATATCTCGCAGTATCAAGAGGCAATTTTAAAGTCTAAAAATATGGATGACTTTCAAAAAGCTAGAGGATTTGTCCGTGGCCTTAAAGATGAATATAAAGTAGAGGTCTAAAGAAACTCGCCTACTACCCTAGAGCAAGCTCTCAGATATGCTCAAATCTATGATGATTCAGTGGGTAGGAAGAAGGCGAGACAAGAACCTCTTTCTGAGCAGCCTCCTTAGAAAGACTTTCAATTTAAAAGAAATTTTCAAAAGAAAAAAAGAAGATAAAGTTAAGAGTGAAGCTTCTCAGAAGCGCCCATCGCTCATACAACCTTTAAAACCAGAAGATTTTGAGAAAGCCAAACAAGAACGTTTGTGCTTTGTGTGCATGGGCAAGGGACACACAGTCAGACAGTGTCTCAAGGGGCCATTCACTAAAAAAGAAAAGAAAGATAAAAAATAGGTTCATCTTGTTCAGACAGTAAGTTTTCCAAGTGACTCGGCAACTTCCGAGATAAAAGTGTTTCATGAAGACCATGAACACTGTTGCCAACTAACTTCTGCAATGCTAGCGAGACCCTTCAGCTTTGGGCCGCATGACCTAGTACGTATGCATGGGAAAGTTGGCAACCAGTCAGTCAAAGTCATGGTTGATGTCGGGTCAGCCGAACAGAGGATGAAGAAATAACTAGGCAGGTAACAGATTATCTTGGAAAAGGCCAATTTCAGACTAGTAGTTCACCATGGGCCTCACCAGTCCTATTGGTGACAAAGAAAGAGGGGCCTATGCGTCTTTGCGTAGATTACAGAGCCCTCAATAAAGTCACAATTAAGAATAAGTACCCAATGCCTCGGGAAGACGAGTTGTTTGATCAACTCGACAGGGCTAAGTTTTTCAGTAAAATTGACCTTAGGTCGAGATATCATCAAGTCCGTATAAAGTCGGAAGATGTCCGAAAACAACTTTTAGGCCTCGTCATGGTCATTATGAGTTTAAGGTGATGCCTTTTGGGCTCACAAATGCTCCAGCTACCTTTATGACTTTGATGAACAGTGTCCTCAGACCATACTTGGGTAAATTTGTAGTCGTATTTTTAGATGACATCCTTGTTTACAGTAAGACGAGGAAGGAGCAATACTCTTGCGCTGTCTCTCCAGAAGCTGACAACAAGCCTATTGTAGGAAGATAGTAGAGAGACACAGACTTGTCATACTCTATACCGAGAATATTTAGTCAAGTGGAATGATCAGCCTGTTGAGAATGCCACTTGGGAAAGAGGCAGCGTCCTTCGTAAGATTTTCCCAGACTTTGTCTTAGAGGACCAAGCTTAGAGGACCAAGATGGTTCTTAAGGGGGAGGGAGTGTTACGAGCGCGTAACTAGTGCCGAACCCTAGAGAACACATGAGGTCAGATACCACAGTCAGGGATGTGTTCAGTGAACACGTCCAACAGGGCAAGACAGTGTGAGTAGTGTGCCCCGACACGGTCATAGCCATGGCGGGCCTAGCACAGCCTAGGACCCTGTCAGCAGGATAGGGCCCCATGTTGGGTCCCGACGTGCAGTCGGCGGCCACGTGGCCGCCGACACTTGGCAGTATGCATGCTACCAGCCCTCACGCTGGGCTAGGAGGGGCTTACTCCATATCAGGGAGTAGGCAAGGTTTGGTGGATCAGTTAGTGTTTGCCCTACTGGGGTGTTGAGACCTTTAGCAGTTATACTGTGATTGATAGTTCATATTATCACGAAGACATGGATGCAGTTCAAAGGAGGCCAGGACAACGTCGACGCCAAGAAGACGTAGACACAATTGAAATGGAATATCATCTTCCAATGAATTTTCAAGCGTTGATGCAGCAAAGGCAGCAACAAACAATTTAGCTGGCAAGGCAGGTGTTGGAGCGACAACAGTTGGCAATCCAACAACAACAACAAGAACGATTACAGCGGGACAGGGATCAGCAGCTTTTACAATTTTCCTATTATTTTTTGAGCTCACATATTACCTTTCTTCATTCTACAAAATATCATGCTGAGCTGCAACGATTCGGAGCTAACATTCATTGCTAGCAGAATTACTCTCAACAACAGCGGCGATGGCAGCTATTAGCAAGGGCTCTAGGTTTATTAAACGCATGGAGGTCAAGGGTGCAGTGATCCAGGAATATTTGAAACAATTGCGGTTGGATCATCTGCAACAGTTCAATCCGAATAAAATCGTAGAAGATGCGGCTATAGTATTCTTGACCAATATCAAGAAGGAATCAGCTGAGAGGGGTTCACACAAGTGCGCAACGTCAATATTCCGATCACGGAGCAAATGTTTGCGGACACCATCGGTTTAAACGCCCATGGACGGTGATACGATGAACATACCTGCGGTGCAGATGGCGAAGTTCTTTTCCGCAGAGGCTTTCAATAAAGAACAAGGGTACAAGTTGAGCCTCTGTCAGCCAGCGTCCTTGGGTGCTTTGGGGAGATGGTTCAACCAAATGATCTTTGGAGACACACCGATCAATACATATATAGGTGCAAAACTTTGCCTCCAAGCTGCTTTGAAAGGGACACCAATCCCTTGGGGCACAATTGCATATAAGTAGTTCAGTAAGTGCTTGGGAAGTACAGTGAATGGGGAGCACATATCACAAGGATATGTGAGGCGTTTGGAGTATTGTCGAATCAGGAGGTGGGTTCGTTGCAGAATAGTTTGTTGCCAGCAGCGGCAGTTAGTAGTATTGTCTCATTACCAAAACCACAAGGGGATGAGGCGGAGGTTCAGTCGGACTCCTACAGTCCTCAACAACAGCAGGAGGTGACACAGACTGACGAAGCAACAGGAGATTCGGACTCCATACCGGGAGGGCAACATGATGATGGGATATACATTAATGTTGATCAGGCAGTGGACAATACCATGCAGATGCAAGATGATAAGGTCCACATGGACGAGATGGCAGCTGCACACCGGAGCATATCACGATGATGAGCAAATCCAGCAATTCTTGCGAATTGCTGTTGAATTTTCAGCGGCGTTCCAACACGGAATGGATTTTATGCCCGGTTAGTTCCATCTGGAGGAGCAGATAGCATACTGGAAGACATTATATGATGACCAAACAACAAGGTTACGAATTGATGTGGAGGAGGGACCCAAGGTGGTTCAA
This sequence comes from Diphasiastrum complanatum, assembly GCA_029204225.1. NCBI lineage: Eukaryota > Viridiplantae > Streptophyta > Lycopodiopsida > Lycopodiales > Lycopodiaceae > Diphasiastrum > Diphasiastrum complanatum. The sequence goes on along the minus strand of CM055094.1, from coordinate 7,037,274 downwards.
TACCAAGCGCAGATGCAGGACAAGGAAGCGTGCATCAAAACGCTGAAAGAATAGCTACAGAGGAAGGAGGACGACAACAAGGCATTACGGGATAAGAATGCCCATTATTTTGAAAGAATTACAAAATTCCAGCGGGAAGCTGGGGCCTTGCAAACATACAAGGATGTCATTGAGTATGAAAGGGATTTACTACAATCCTAGCTCGACAGCATCACGAGGGGCCCCAGTACGCATTGATAATGCAGGCTTGAAGGACTGGACAGCAAAGATCCTGCGCACCCGAGTCATGGAGAAATTGGAGCAGTTCATCGAAGAGCAGGGGCTATTGAGAGAGGAAAATCTACAGTTGGAGAAGGAGCTGGCAGAGAAACGGGGTTTCTTACCTATCGCCCACCAATGTAGAGATTGGTTAAGCCATTTGGAGGCCATAACAGCGCATGCTAACCTGCAACAGTTGATGGCAGATGTACAATAGTTGCGGCAACAAACATCCGACCTACAAGGGAAGCTGCAAGCCAAACAAGATGTATGTGCGAAGTTAAACGAGGAGGTGAACGGATACGTTGCTGAAGTTGTACGTTTAAATGCAGAGCTTCAAGCCGGACAACACTCTGAGCAGATGGTTCATAGCCCACCATGAATTAGTCAAGCGGGGTCTAGAAAAGCCATAGGACAATGTATGGGTTGGATAGCACATCCGGAAGCAGTTCAAGCATAGGCAAACCTGCAACAAGTCATGGACAATCAAAATTTAAAACAACAATTGTTTGATTTGCAGAGTACGTTGCGAGATGAGGAGGCCGAACATTAGAAGTCGCAGGCAGAAATCAGAGAGTTGGTAGCGGAAATGGTGAGATTGCAAGATCAATTAAACAGTCGACAGGAGTTTCTGCCAATGCCTATGGGTCAACAACACGATAGCCAAGTTAGGGAAGACCAACCTTTGGTTGCAGTGCCACATAAATCACGAGCGACCTAAAACAACGTTCTTCTTCTTACCAGGGATGAGGGATATCACAACAGAGGAGTGGGATGAGCCTTGGGAGTTGAGCGAATTGTACGGTTTCTGGCTGGAATCAAATCTGAAATCCTAGGCTACCGACGCTCAATGATGTGCACTACAGTGCCATACAAAACAGGCAAGGTTTTGACCTTGGATGGTAGGGAATTGCAGAGAATTTAAAGCCATTTATGAAGAGGTTGCACCTCATGTGGATCTGACATATCCAAACTTATGGGAGATATTTTGTTATTTGGAAGAGCACTTTTAGCAACGAGTGCAGCAGACAGAAGGTCGTATCACCAAAAGGAAGGACTCACCGGTCACACACATATGGGACGTTGGAGTTTCGTAATTTTATTGCATTGGTTATGCACACAGCACAGGAATTGTTCCTCAAAAAATGATATACCATGATCACCACCGAATGGCTGAACAGAGCCATGCTCACGAAGCAGACACCTCAGAAGGTGTTCAAAGTTATGGATGATCGCCAACGACTGTCGCTTAAACCTTTACGGTTTGGATGGACAGGGATGCACCGAAACCAAGAGAGTGGCCATCGACAATCACAGCTACGGTATCTTCGGGGCCAAAGACCTTCAAACCAATCACTATAAATGAACGCAGCGAGGGCGAATCAGTGAGTTATTTCTCGGGGATGCATACATCCAGTGAAAGCGAGAGTGAACACGACAAGAGGAAGCGAGAAAAGAAGGCTAACAACTGAACTCGGTGGAACTCGTTCTTATGTGTCGGGGGATGTGTTAGGCCAATTTAGACATTGCAATGTAATTGTATTTGGAAGCTGGCATTGTAAATTGTAATTGTAATTATAATTTGTATGAAGCACATTTACGTGGTTCGTTAGGTAAAGAAGATAGGAGACGTCACTATAGGGTGGTAGGATGATAGGTTAGGTCACACTCAACGGGAAGTTGAACAGACTGTAAGTAATTGTAGAATTAATGATTGCGGTTTTGAACGAGAAGACGGAACGACGGATTGCGGTCATGAAAAAGCCTTGCGGTATGTTGGCAGGTGTATAAATAGAAAATTGGAAATTAAAGGAAGGACTCTTGATTGTACTCTGTCTAACAGCAGTTTGATCAGGTGTCTAGGGTGAGAGCCGAGCCGTGTGAGTTGAGTCATTCAATTCCTACGTCAGGTTGCAGGCTGCAAGAAGTTATTGCCTTGCTTAAGACCTTTTGAGCAATTCTGACACGGGCATTGTTGGCTGTTCAATAGTGAAACTTTTGGAACCATGTTGGATCATTATATGAAATGGAATTGGAGCATTGTTGCCTACTGTTTTGTATGAATTCAATGATACATGACAGTTCTCTTTACTCAATTTGCAGCAAATTGGAATACTTTAATGAGATGGTGTGTACTTGGTTTTTTTAGCTCTGTAGCACTCTGTGAATAATGTTAAGTGAGATTTGGCTGCACCGGTTTAATTCTACAATGGTTCTAGCTTTTTTAACAGTAGGAAATACCTGTGACGTGTGGACAAATTAGTCAGGTTTAGGGCTAGGTAGTTAGGCGATTAAAACACCCCCTAACAGTAGCCTGCAACATGCTTGCATGGCAGACATCGGACCTATGCCATGCCTATGTGGCCTACCACGCAAGCCTATGGTAGGCCTACATGGGCCCACCTATATCTCCTACGTGGCTTGCCATGTGGCAGCCTGCGACAAGCTTGGCAGATAGTAGGCCTATGACATGCATATGTGGCCTGCTACACAAGCCTATGGTAGGCCTATGTGGCTAGCCACATGGCAAATCCCAAGCCTGCATGGTTTGCCATGTGGCAGGCCTACATGACAGGCCACAATGAGGCGACCTCGGGCCACATTCGATTTCTGATTTGTGAGGGAGAGTTGTTTTCTTAAGGGGGCTCTTTATCTTTTTTGCACCCCCTCCCCTCCCGTCGAAAAAATAAATAGGCCCCATCCCCGAGCCCCACAAAAAAGGTTTTTTTTGGGGGGGGTATGGGGGAAGGAGGGGGAGGATTTAGCCTCCCCAGACATTCCCCCACCCATGTCTCCCCCCATATTTTGGGGGGGAGGGAGGTGGACCTTGGCACAACCCCCCTTTACATTTCCATTCTCTCGGCAACACGCACGATGCATCGTCTCGCGAAAAATCTTGAAAATAAAAAATGTTGTACCACAGACCACGGGGAGTGTTATGAGCCTGTAACTAGTGTCGAACCCTAGGGAACTCAGGAGGTCAGATACCACAGTCAGGGGCGTGTGTAGACACGTCCAACAGGGCAAGACAGTTTGAGTAGTGTGCCCCGGCACGGACCTTAGTCATGGCGGGCCTAACACAGCCTACGGACCCTGTCAGCAGGATCGGGCCCCACGTTGGGTCCCAACATGCAGTCGGCCACGTCAGTGCCACGTGGCCGACACTTGGCAGTATGCATGCTACCAGTCCTCACACTAGGCTAGGAGGGGCTTACTCCATATCAGGGAGGAGGCAAGGTTTGGGTGGATCAGTTAGTGTTTGCCCTATTGTGGTGTTTAGATCTCTAACACTGGTATCAGAGCCATCTCCATCTTTGGGAGTTTAGTTTTCAGCAAGAGAGAAAGTTATCAGAGTGTACAGAACAATCTTCTGACGACAGAGCTAAGTCTTCTGCTTTCGTTTTTTCCAGCTTAGTCAATCTTTCTTCTTATTAAAGTACATCTCTTTCCGTTTCAAAAATGACAACTCCTCAGGGACTTGATCAACCCCCGGAGAGAGACATCGATGAATTGGAAACAAAAGCCTTGGTTTTCAGTAAAGGGAAAGAACCTATGGAAGTGGAAGAGCAGGAGCAATTCGCCGAAGAACTCAATGATCTGGTTACAAAGGAGTAGTACCTCCACTTGGTAACAGAGGTGGATGAATTGGAAGTCTCCCTTCCACTTCTCAACCGTTCCCTTCACCACTTCCATCAGTATCGGGTGAGCCTATTCGGTCTCATCCCAGTGTCTTTAAAGACTTAAAACCTCCTACTTTTATTGGGGAAGAGAAGGATAGAAATGCAGAGATTTTACATATCTTCCTCAACAAATGGAAGAACATTCATGCTCTTAAGCAGACCCCTGACCATTTGCAAGCAATCGAGGCTAGTCTTTCCTTAGAACCCATGGCCTACAAGTGGTGGTTAAATCTCCAGGAGACTGAGCAGACTCCGTCGTGGAAGGCTTTTGAAGAGGCTTTCCTAAGAGAGTTTCTACCGGAAAAATGAACTTTATAGAGCTTGGGAGAGAACAATAATCGACAAATCTTTAATACAATATATCTCCCAGTATCGAGAGGCCATGCTAAAGATAAAAAATATGGATGACTATCAGAAAGTTAGAGGGTTTGTCCGTGGGCTTCGAGATAAATACAAAGTAGCGGTTTAGAGAAACTCGCCTACTACCTTAGAGCAAGCTCTCAGATATGCTCAAATCTATGATGATTTAGTGGGTAGGAAGAGGGCGAAACAACGATTCTTTTCTGAGCAGCCTACTCAGAAAGACTTCCAATTTAAATAGAAATTTTTAAAAAGGAAGAAAGAAGATAAAGTTAAAAATGAAGCTCCTTAGAAACATCCATCACTCAAGCAGCCTTTAAAACCAGAAGATTTTGAGAAAGCCAAACAAGAACGTTTTTGCTTTGCGTGCATGGGCAAGGGTCACACAGTTAGACAGTGTCTCAAGGGGCCATATATTAAGAAAGATAAAGAACAAGTTCATCTTGTTCAGATTGTAAGCTTCCCAAGTGACTCGGCGACTTCCGATATAAAAGTGTTTCATGAAGATCATGAACACTGTTGCCAATTAACTTCTGCAATGCTAGCGAGACCCTTCAGCCTTGGGCCACATGACCTAGTACGTATGCATGGTAAAATTGGCAACCAGTCAGTAAGAGTCATGGTTGATGATGGGGCAAACCATAATTTCATCAACTACACCCTAGTTAAGAAGCTTAAACTTCCAAAAGTACCTAGTCAGCATAGGTACATAGTTTCTTTAGCCAAGGGTGAAGACAAGAAAATCTGGAAAACTATGGTATTCAAGATATTCAAGGGTATCAACATGAAATTAACTTTTAGATAATGCACCTGGATCGTACAGACCTTATTCTCGGGAGAGACTGGCTCTTCAGCTTAGGGCCTTCCCTCCACAAAAATTATTAGGAGAACACCCTCAGCTTTCAGCGTAATGGCAGAGAATGCCACTTGGGAAAAAGGCGGCGTCCTTTGCAAGATCTTTCGAGACTTTGCCTTAGAGGACCAAGACGGTTCTTTAGGGTAGGGGGAGGGAGTGTTATGAGCCTGTAACTAGTGCCGAACCCTAGGGAACTCAGGAGGTCAGATACCACAGTCAGGGGCGTGTGTAGACACGTCCAACAGGGCAAGACAGTGTGAGTAGTGTGCCCCGACAAGGACCTTAGTCATGGCGGCCCTAACATAGCCTAGGGACCTTGTCAGCGAGATAAGGCCCCACGTTGGGTCCTGACGTGCAGTCGGCCACATCAGTGCCACGTGGCCGACACTTGGTAGTATGCATGCTACCAGTCCTCACACTGGGCTAGGAGGGGCTTACTCCATATCAGGGAGGAGGCAAGGTTGGGTGGATCAATTAGTGTTTGCCCTACTGTGGTGTTTAGATCTCTAACAGGGAGGGGGAGGATGGCTAAGTAAGTAGATCTTCAATCGCCTGCTTTGACTGTCATCCACACGTCTCGACCACAAGCCGCCACCCAAATTGTTGGTCGCCCGTCAACGACGGGCTAATCCATTAGTATATGTATATATGTATATATATATATATATATATATATATATCTAAGGAAGCAGGACCCGGACGCAAACACGCGTACGCGTCCACGTCCGGACGCGGACGCGTCCGGTTTTTTTTTTTTTTTTTTTAAATTAGACTTCAAAAAGTTTGAAAAAAAAAAAATGGCGTCCGGACCCCCGAACGTGTCAGTTTTTTTTTTTTTTTTTTAAATTTTTTTTAGTTAAAAAAAAAAAAATTGGACGCCTTTGACCCTACGTCCGGGCGTCGGACGCGTCTGGGTCCAGACGCCGGACGCGGACGTGGACGCGGGCATTATTTTGCACTCTTGACAGTGCAACATAAAGATGACCATGACAAAACATGGGATGTGGCAAATACAATCCAACCATATCCATAGTTTGCCCTTGTGCCTTGTTGATTGACATGGCAAAAGCTGGTCTAATGGGAAACTGAACTCTCTGCAATTCAAACGACAAATCTAAATTGCTAGGCACTATAGGGATCCGCGGAATGAGGACTCTAGAACCTATATTTTTGCCAGTTACTATCTCTGCCTCTATGACCAGTCTACCCAATTTACAGATGATCAGTCTTGTTCCATTATACAATCCCTTGTGTGATGCAATCGATCTCAACAACATCACTATCATCCCAACCTTCAAAACGAACTTATGTGGAGGGCATCCACTTGGTTGTAAGCTATTCAAAAACTCCACTCTGGATACAACTCAAAACCCTCATGCTCAACCACACTATCAGCACTATAAAATGTGCATGCATCACCAGGGAATCTTTCAATAGTTCTCACATTCATCTCGTCTAGATCCTCATTCAACAGAGTCAATATTGCACGACTCCTCAAAAAATCAACATCCTTGTAATGTTGTGCATTATCGGGAAAAGTGAATGAGATCAAATCTTCTACATTTTCCATCCTTTCACACATGAACTCAGGTAGACAAATCATATCGACATCGTGACACACAAATGTGAGCTCACGGCCATCTCCAATATGAAGCAAAAAATCAGCAAATCTCAACTAACTGCTCGTCCCTATCAACCCCTTCTACACTCATTACAAGCATGTTGATTGACAGTTTGTGGACCTCAATGTCTCCACAAATGCGAACGCTTTAGACACGCACTCACAATTTGCGCCCGACTACCACGACGTACCATCGGTAGTAGTTGACGAAAATCGCCACCATATACAATGGAATACTGCCCAAAGGAGTATCATTGGACAATATATCTCATAGAGATAGATCTAAACACTCCATTGCATGCTTATGGACCATTGGAGCCTCGTCCCAAATAATGAGTCGACATGTCATCAAAAGCTTACCTAACGCGGATTGCTTTGAGATATTACATGTCGAGGTCTCATGCAATTCCATCGGAGGAATTTTAAATCTAGAATGCATCGTTCTACCACCTTTAATTAGCGTTCCAACAATCCTTGACGATGCAACAACCAATGCAATCCATCTGCGCGCACGAACGTACGACAACATGACACTATAAAGATATGTCTTGCCGGTACCACCCGGACCATCTAGAAGAACACTCCACCCTTTCTTTTGTCCACGTGCTCATGTATTACACGATCAAATATCGCGCATTGTTCCACATTTTTCCACTTCAACCTCCACCTGTGAATGCTCTCATCAAGAAATATCTCCTCTCGAAATAGTGGACAAAAATCCACCTCTCTCAGGAATCCTAAAACCAAAATTTTGTAACGACTTTCTTGCTGCCTGCATATGCATCTCAACATCCAAAACAACCCTATCTATCAAAATCTGACTCACAGTAACGGTCTCAAATGTTATTGGTTGTCCCAACTCATGTGCATAATCCTCCACCAAATATGGCTCTACACTCTTCCAAAGGTCTAGTCGATCAGTAGGGCACATGTCAATAAGATTACAAGAAACATGAGACGAAGTTGGGATGGAGTCCCTCGTGATATAGCCTCTTGCAAACAACTACTCCACTCCATCGCATCATTTATCAGAAGCCTGTGTTTACACGCATCTCTGAATGATGGAAAAACTTGACTATCAATTGTGCGCAATTCCTCAAAACTTCTTGCACCTCTAACGTGAGCCAAAAGAACTCGTAAATAAAACCGCTCCCCTTCGGACGGAATGACAAAATACATGCGTCCAATGGCAGGGATTTTCTGTGTCCTGCTCCGACGGATCCACGTACGTAGCTGTTTGTCGTACACAGACAACCTTGGCAAGTCTTGGTAAAGTAACTCCCAAGCGTCTGAATCCCCACTTTTATTCAACTCAAAAAATGTTGTCAAAGTGGTTTATGCCCCTCCTCCTACAACCTCCTCCAAATCTGCTCTATCACTAAAGAACATCAGGTTTTGTCTAGGAAGATGAACTGCCAGGCAGGTCATTACTGGTTTATGAGCACCCATAGAAAGCCCAAATAGCCGCCACCTGGCTTCACTCGCTGAGAAATACCATGCATTCAAAAACTGCTCTCCGCAACTGATGTCTCTGACAACCGCTCTCCACAGCCTCTGCTGTTATCATATCCGGTCCTTTGTACACATACTTGTACAAATACTTCACACAACGTATATGCACACATACTTCTACATTTATGTGACATCTGAAATGTAGACTCAGCCACCTATTGTAAGGGACCACCCATCTATTGTCTAATTCTACTCCATGTGATCGTATTTTTTTGTCGTTGTCTCTACGCCTATACGAAAGATATCCGTTTACCAATGTTGTCTCATCATTGAAGCTTCTTGGGTAGTTCTTTGAACACTTTCCATCTTTCATGTGTGGGACATTTGGAAAGGATGCTTCGCCTGGACCATGCATCATACAACTCTTCACTATCTCATATAGTATCGGATCTTCCTTTCTCTTTGGAATCTCCGCGCACACGATAGAATCGGAATCTCCAACGGTGATGGGTTTGCTCTCGTCCTCCAATATAATCAAAATGTGGGTGTGAGGCAATCCTCTCTTCTGAAACTCTATAACATGAAGACTCTCTATAGTGCGCCCAAATATCCCATCCTTCTTCAACAAATCCATCAAATGTTGTAGCTTCATGCTAAAAACCCTTGATACCAAATCAGGCCTATCAGCTGTTGTTTGTCCATATTGCACCTCTCTCCTTATTTTCAGCCAATTTGGGTTTGCGGTCATCCTGATAAATAGATCGGGAGAACCTAACTCTCTAACAACGGCCATAGCATCTTGGTATTGTTGATGCATGATGGTAGAACAATGCACTGTCCTATATCGCTGGTAGAATGAGCTCTTAGGGCATCAACAATCCCACTCCGTATCTCCCTACGAAAACTATGTTGATCACTATCGATCCAATTCATATTGTTTTGCACCATTTTTGCTACCATGTCACACATACTCTTGCATCAACCTTCCACCCAAATGTATGGGTGAAACATGGTTTGCTCTAACCTGCAAATGGTGGCTATAAAACTGTCAGCTGTGGGGACAAAGGAGGACTACAAAGTGGTCAAAAGCTATTTCTCAACTTGTTATGAAGACATCTGATAGTGTTGAGTACTCGTTGAAAACAAAGATTCTTGCCATTACTAGCTACAAACTTTTCAGAGAAAGGACTGAGGAGGCCTAGTCTGCAGGAGCTATAAAGCAGCTGGCTCAAGAAAGGATGCTAAAAAGCCTTTCTAGTGATCCGAATATGATTCAGTAAAAAGGTTCCCAACACAATGGAAAAGGTCATCAAGGTTGAAAATTTGCTGAAATCTATCGCAATGACATTATGGGTTTACTGTCCGTTGAAAACAAGTAAAAATAAGTAAGATACCTGTTCTTACAACGTTGTCAATTCTGTCCCAAATTGGAGAAGACAACTTAGTGCCAAAAACACAGAGTAATAAGCTAATCTGTGAGTAGCTCTTATATTGAGATATCTGCTTACTATGGATTTCTAGAATGTGGAGAGTCTTGGCAATGCTAGCCTTCAAATTAAAGTTTGACATTTGTTGAATCGAACTCAATTTTTGGTGAACAATCACTTATGAACCATTAATTTAGATTGACGGTAGAGATTCGTATGGACTGCTTAAAATTATGATGCAATGAACTATTGAGGCCAGAAGCTTTCACATATGGTAGAGTTTGATTCTCTTTTGTTGATGGTTTCTTTTTCAGTAGAGAAGTATAGTAGGCTTAAAAAAAACAACATATTCCAGCATGCTCACTGTGTGGTGGTAGGAAGATCAGTGGAAGTTTTCTGCTTTATAAGGTGAAAACTCTTTTCTGGTACTTAATTGATTGTCAGGAAATGTTTTTTGGCTCACTTGTAATCTGTTCAAAAATGAAAAGTGTTCACTTTTGCATGTTGAGTCATACGAGTTGTGTTTGTAATTGTTGATGAGAAAATGATTCTGAAGTCATGTTTTGTACGAATAAGGCTATTAACCCCCCTTTTTGTGTTCTAGTTCTTTCTGACTTTCGTTTTATTGTAAAGCCAATGTGATTTTTCTGTATTCAATGTTTACAGGTAACAAGTGGAGAACGGTGCACATTAGCTATGTGGTTTACTCGAGACCATCTGCATAATGAGGATGCCAGACTAATTAAACAGCTTTCAGAAGCTTTTATCTATTGTGACCTACTTCACTTACTGGAAAAGGGTGTAAGTTCGGAGTCCCGTTACTTTGACAAAAAGCTCCAGTCCAGCAGCCAGCAGCAAGACAATGGTGGGGCCATGCGTTCCACTCATGAAAATTATGAGATCAAACTGCCTGCTAATGAAAGTTACAGTAAAGGCATAAATTCGATAAAGAAAAAAGCTTCTTCCAATGAGTGGTACAATTCGTTTTACAAAGGCGTAGTTGACATTGAAGCTGTTAGGTGCAATGCTGATGACAAATATATGAATTCATCTGCTTTAGTGAACACCTTACTTCCAAAGGCTGCATCCAGCACAATGTATTGGTTTGTTCATGATGACCAGTCTCAAGTAGCTGAAAATGAGAGCAGCTGTAAGAATTCACTTGCAGAATTGCTAGAACGGAACGGCGACAATATATGTGAGCTCAGGTTGGCATGTTTAGGCTTTGAATGTTTTCAGGAGATTGAGTGCTTGATGCCGACCTCATGTGATCCAGCGAAAATGTCATTTGGTGGGAGAGCAGAAGTGCCTTCAAGCAGCAACTTGCAAGATGTCACATTATCTTTCAATGGACAAATAGCTGGCCGAAGTAAACTTGAGACCCCGTTGATGCTGCAGTTTAAAGAGGAGCCTATTCCTTATGTGTTCAAAAGCTGTTTACATGCATTGAGTGTATGCCTCTCCTCCCCTTTTTGCGAATAAGTTCCCATGCCTTTTTTTCAAATTTACTTAAAAGATTCATATGGAATGTGGGAAATCTCCCACTTTCTGTGTTAAAGGCATTCCATATGTACCAGTTCTGTAAGCTATGGAAGTCTGTGTTGCAGCTGATCGCGTTCCGCTGCAAAAAACGTTCCGGATCGTGCGATCCGGAACGTCAGCGATCCACGACCCGGATCGCACTTTTTTTTTTTTTTTTGTGGAAAAAGGAGTAATGGCCAATTTTTTTTTTTTTTTTGAGTTTATACTAACTAAATCAGTTTTGAATGGTGTTTTGATGCCAATGGTTTGCAGATCTACTGATTCCGTTTTCTGTTAGAAAATGATAAAAAGAGTTAGAAGGAGCCTTCCTTAGATTGGCAGGAATTGTATACTTCTTTTGGAATAGCTGAAACAGGGGGGTCGGGGGGTGGTAGCCCCCCGGCGGGGGGTTTGGGGGGCAACGCCCCCCAACGGCGGGGTCCGACGGTAAGGCCTCTTCATGATTTGGCCTTCCAACTCCCTGAGTGAAAACACACTTTTTGGTGTTTCGCACCCGAAACAGTCGGCAAACTACACAGTCCAAATTTTTGAAACCATATGAAAATGCAGCCAGTTTTCTTAAACCATCTACTGATGTCCAGATTTCTAATCAAAGTAGCCCGCAGTTATCTGAAACCAAGCAACAGATCTGCATAACAATTGCTTTTTTAATATCCTTTCACATGATACCCATATTGGCAACTATACAAAAAAGAAAAAAAAAAATTTGCGTTCCGGGAAACCCTAATGGGAAATCCTGGATCGCGTTCCGGAACGCGGACTGCAACCTTGTATGGAACTAAGTTAAACACAGTTACATTTGGTTGTTTTTATGTGATTATGATAGTATAGGACTGATCTGCAAGTCACTTGTGCCTGTGGGAATAGATCAAATTCATTGGCTAATCAGCAGTCACAATCCTTTTTTATCAGGTGGTCCAATATTTCGTCTGGAGAAAATCAATTAAACTCTCATTGGATGCCGATGTATCTAAATCCTCGTCAATGACCATTTTTGAAAGACATTCAGATGAACAACCGAACTTTCAACTTGGAGAACTTGTTGCCCAGCCAGCAAAGAAACTATGCCGGTCTAGCATGGTTCTCAGTGAAAGCTATCAGGAAAACATTAAGACTTGGAGGAAAATTATAAATTCAGGAAGAATTTCCCATCAACAATCTGCCGATTTAGCTTTTTTGGATAAACTGGAGTTTGTAAGTTTCATACAGCAGTGGGAGGACTACATATTTGACCTGTGGAAAATGCTGTTATACTCTCTTCCATATTGGAAAGCCTCATCATGTATATTCCACGTCAAAAGTTAAAGCTAAAATTTCAATTATGAGCCCAAAAATGTCAGCTGCACAAGTTATTAGGGGGACTCAGGTAAATCGCAGTTAGGCAGCTATCTTCTTCCTCTGTCAATTTCCAACATTTGTCACTTCGATTGCCAACATGATTTAGAGCAGGTTAGATCACTTTTTATGTTTAGGTCAATTCAGTTGTTCATAATGTTTAGATCAATTTGTCCTGCGAGTCCTCTAGTATGAAAGCATCAATGTTGATCAAGCATTAGAAAGCCTATTTCACTTTGTATTGGAAAAAGTTGTCAACAAAAAGTCTGAGGCTGTGTGCTTGTAATGGGCTTAGCATGTCTTGGCTGCATAGCATATCAGGCTACTACACTCGTCCTTTATAGTTATATGAGCACAGTTCTGACATGCCTATTTGCAGCAAATTTTGTTAGAGTAAATGACTAGTCCAGCTCTTGGCTAAGTGCCCATTGTAGCAAGGACCCGGCCATAGTTCACCTACTTTTAAGGAAAGAGCCCTTTAAATAGACAACACCAAGGTGGCATAAGCATGCTAAAGCTTGAGAGAGAGAATTCCTGGAGAGATTTTTGAGAGGACCATGGACTATTGGGCATACTAAAAGCTGATCTAACATGTGAAGTAATTGTCATGACTGAGCATATTTGGAATGTGAAACAAGTGCTTACAAGTTACTACTGTCATGCAATCGGGTTCAAATTTGGCTCTAGAGCTCATGAGTAACGTTTGGAGGAAGAAGATTGTTAGGGTGAATGCTAGCAACTTGTTTTTATTGTCTTCAACAATTAAGTTCTAGTAGGTTGGCTTGCAAAACAACAAAATGTCATAGGCACAAAGTAGGGTCTTAGCTAGGTAAGCTTCAACTATTAACTTATGAATTACTTGGGGTGGTATTAGTGGCAGTAGTTTTCATGTATGAGATTCTCAAAATTTATATAGAAGCTTAATTGTGATTCAAATACACGATGACAAATCCAAGCTCTTTCACAATATAAAGCTTCATGAGGTGCTCAGAAACAATATTCATAACCTAATAACATAGAAAAGAACTATATATGTATAAGAAGTAGACCATAAATGAAGAGGTACATTGCCTTCTAATTGGTTGAAGAATAAATTTCTCATGCAAATTAAATCATTTTAGAATAAATTGCCATCTTTTCCTTTGTGAAAAATGACTTAACTCATTTTGGGCCATCCCAATTCGCCTGGTAATTTGAAGGAGATTAGATTTGCATTTGTATTTTCATAGTAAATTTAAATCTCAATCAAATTTTTATATAATCTTGAAAATTCTAAATAGGAAAACTAGTGCCTCTTATACGACTCATAGCTAATTATAAGCTAATTGTTGAAGCTTATGTAGCTAAGACCTCCTTTGTGCCTGTGACATTTTGTTGTAACTTGAAAGTACTCTTTCCTTAAAAGTAGGTGAACTATGGCCAGCCTTTTTACGATGGGCAATTAGACAAGGGTTAGGCTAGTCTTCGTTTTTCTTTTAAAATAACATTTTGTGTTTTTATTTCTAGTAAGCGACGTCACCGTGAATTTTAGCCTTCAAATCATATTTATGTTTTTGTCTCTCCCTTGTATTTCCTCATTTGTGTGATAGATTGTAGTTGGAACTCCTGATTGTGAAAACTCACACATGTGGGAATGCCCTAATGTGTGAGAATGATCTCCTAAGTAAAGCTTTTGTACTTTAGATCAACAATTGATTGAAAACCAAGATCAATGTCAAAAGCCAAGGCAAAGAGGCAAATCTACATGCATACATTCATAACCAATAATGTTTCACATGTGTGGAAGCTCATCATGAAAATTCTAAGGCAAATTAAGCTCCTCTCCTTGGATAGAGAGAGAATAGACCAATTTTGCTCTTTGGTAGAGAGAAAAAATACACACAAAATTGAGAGATCTGCAAATTGACTCAAAAACTCACATTAGATTATGATGGGTAATGAGAGTACATATAAAACTTGTGGAGATCCAAGCTTTAATCTTATTGGACCCCTCAATCCTAGCCTCTCTAATCCTATTGGATGTGTGATGCAACATCCCTCACTTTATTGGACCCTTACAACACATCTCTCTCTTATGATTCGACCCTTAACTTTTGCCCCATGTATCACTCATCTAACGTCAACTTGACAGCTTTGGCATTTTGCGAGTAGATCATTTGTGAGTTTTGCGAGTTTTGGATTTTTTAAGTTACATAAAATTGATAGCACATGGAGTGCTACCATTTTTTGTGGTTTGTGGACATTTGTTCTTTGCCATATTTAATTTTTCTCTAGCTTAAATTTATTTACCTAACTAATTACCACCATGTGTATTTTTTTCAAACTAATTTTTTTTATCTCAGTCATTACCATCCTTGGCACTTGAAATTTTAAGCATGCTGACGTGCTCTCAATTTTAGCTACAATAAAAAAATGATAATCTAAATTTGATAGAACCAATGGATTCTACATAAAAATGGAACATTTTTTTCTTTTTAGATCATCTCAATCCGAGCTATAATAAGAAATTTATAGCCGTTCAATGTTTTTAAAGTTAAGAAAAAATTTGTCCTCGACACTTCAAATCCTGAGCATGCTGACATGCTCAAGATTTCAGCTGCAAAGATAAAATCTAAATATGATTGAACCAATAGACTCTACATACAAAATGGAACATTTTTGCTTTTTGGATCATCTCACTCCAAGCTATAATAGGGAAGTTATAGTTTTTCAAAGTTTCAAGTTAAAAACAAAAGTTTGTCCTTGGCACTTGAAATCTTGAGCACGCTGGCGTGCTCAGGATTTTAGCTACAAAGACAAAATAAAAACCTAAATTTGATTGAACCAATGGATTCTACATACAAAATGGAACATTTTTGCTTTTTGGATCATCTCAATCCGAACTTCAATAAGTTATAGTCATTCAGAGTTTTCAAAGTTAAAAACAAAAATTTGTCCTTGGCACTTGAAATTTTGAGCACGCCGGCGTGCTCAGGATTTCAGCTGCAAAGATAAAATAAAAACCTGAATTTGATTGAACCAATGGATTCTACATACAAAATGGAACATTTTTGCTTTTTGGATCATCTCAATCCGAGCTATAATAAGATAGTGACGGCTGTTCAAAGTTTTCAAGGCTACAAAAGAAAATTTGCCCTTGGCAGCTGGAATTGAGAGCACGCCGCCATGCTACCAATTTCAGCTACAAGGCTTACAGTTGAAATTGGTAGCACGTTGGCTCCAATTCTAGGTGCCAAGGGCAAATTTTCTTTTCTAGCCTTGAAAACTTTGAACGGTTGTAACTTTCTTATTACAGCTCCGATTGAGATTATCCAAAAAGAAAAAATAATTTATTTTTTTATGTCAAATCAATTAATCAAATTAGTATTTTGTTTGACTACAAGTTAAGACTGGTCTACGGGGATAATAAGATATATCCATGGCTTACTAATGAGCCCTACACTATATATCAAAGATAGCAAAGCCTATATTTGATAACATGCCATGTGCCATGAAAGTTTAAAAGCTATATAGGAAAAAAACTCGCAGATAATTTACTTACAGATTGTCAAAACTCAATTTTTCACACTCCTCAAAAAATAGCTTGGTAAGGTACTAGATCAACCAAGGAGTTTGTGAAACTTTTTGAGTGGATTCTTTGGTATGCATAAAAGTGTAGATCAGCCAAGAAATTCATCATAGCAGCACCCTCACCATATCCATGATAAGATTTGTTTGGTAGAAATCATTTGCCAACATCTTTGAAGAGCATTCCACCAATTTGCCACTATATCCATGTGCTTCTTGATGATGATCTTGTTTTGAAAGTACCATTTGCATGAAGATGGCTGCACCATGATGAAAATCAGAGGCTTCCATGCCTCATAAAGATCACAAAGATCATAGAAATCAAGATTATAAGATGAGTAAAAGTGTTGATTATCAAGATTAAGCATACTAGCTTGACTAGTCCACATACTATGAACTATATCCATGATGGATCTAATCTTGAAATCAAATGCAATCTTGATCTTCTTGAGGCTAAATACTTGCTCAAGGATGTAAGTGTCCTTCAAGGATGATTCACGTAATCTCAAGAGAAGTTTACAAATTGCCTCAAACCATGTAAAAACATGATTTTCAAACTATGAGTATCAAACTCATTCTTGCTCTTACAAGATCCAAGAGCATACTTTTGATGACACAATATCTTGCTTTCAAAATGTTTTGGAAACATATCTAAGCCATCAATGACAAGAAATATGTCCATACAATAGGCATCATCCAAAACTAGACTTGAACCTTGAGCTGTAAAAATCTCAATAAAGCAAGATAGTGCATCAAGTATGGAAGAGAAGCATAAGTGAGGATGTTGGAGTGGAATACCACCTAAAACTTGCTCCCTTTACCATGAAAAATGTGCCATACAGACTCGGCCATCCATCTCGAAGATCCCCTTGAATCCATGTGTTGTTGAGGATACTCCTCCTCAAACCTTTAAATCAAATCTTCATAATGTCAT